>SKCR01042467.1:0-104370 GCA_019454045.1 Zanthoxylum bungeanum
AGCATCAATCCACACCCATCGAACAGGCGGAGGTCTGATCTAAATAGATCAGTGACGTGACTGCCATCTAAGTGTGGAGGATAACACAGTGGTATCTCAAGTCAAAGAATCACTATGCTCACTCAACTCGAGAAGATTCTTATTGACGTTGGTGTACCATCCATTAAGAATCTTCGGTGAGTCGTTCAGTGTTTATCCGCTATAAACACCTACATATCTATGCGAGTCTCCAAGACTCATGGTTCACTAAGAAACCATCGGAATCCAAGATTCTAATATACGACATGTACCAGTCTCTACGGGTTTACTTTACTGACCAAGTTGTGTAAACCTTGACCGGGAACTGTCTAAGAATGACAACGTCATGATACAACTCAATGTCAGTTGTGACGCTTTTGCAACAGTATCATAACTAATCATTCTAAGGTCGGTTACGTCTTTACCATATAAAAGAAGAAGTTATATAAAAGAAACTGTTCATTTTATTCATAATAAAACGTTACATTAGTATTTACATAGAAATACATAATAAAATTGGCGCTCAGAGCACCAACCCTAACAAAATCTCCCACTTGCTCTAGTGCCAATATCGATTGTATCTAATACCCATCGACTCCACATGTTTATCAAATAACTTTGGAGGTACGACCTATGTAAGCGGGTCTGCTACATTAACTTCATTTGGTACCTTGCACACGACAATGTCCCCTCGCGATACAATCTCTCGAATGATGTGGTACTTTCGTTCCAAATGCTTCGACTTCTGATGTGCCCTTGGTTCTTTTACTTGCGCAATGGCTCCGGTATTATCACATTATAACGGAATCGGATTCTCGATACTTGGGACTACTCCCAATTCTGTGATAAAGTTCCTAACCCAAACAGCTTCCTTTGCAGCTTCTGAAGCTGCAATATATTCCGCCTCTAGGGTGGAATTAGCTGTCGACCCCTGTTTGGAACTCTTCCGATAAACTGCACCACCATTAAGGGTAACACGAATCCTAATGTAGACTTTCTATCATCAGGATCCGATTGGAAATCGGAATCCGTATACCCATTAACTTGCAATTCGTTTCCTCCATAAATTATAAACTTATCCTTGGTACCTTTAAGATACTTTAGGATATGTTTAATGGCCATCCAATGGTCATGGATTGGACTGATATCTGCTCGTCACACTAACTGCGAAGCTGATATCAGGCCTAGTACATAACATGGCATACATGATGCTGCCCAAACACGAAGCATAAGGTTGATTAGACATTCTAGTCTTCTCATCTTCTGTTTGCGGACACATCTTCTTCGAAAGATGTAAGTTATGTCTGAACGGTATGTTTGCTGTCTTACAGTTAACAAAATTATACCGTTCTAAGATCTTATCCATGTAATTTGATTAGGATAACCCAATAAGCTTCCTTTCTCTATCTCTATAGAGTTTTATGCCCGAGACATAAGAAGTTTCGCCCAGATCCTTCATGGAGAAATTCTTACAGAGGTAAGCTTTGACGCCTTGCATCACCCAATATCATTCCCAATGATAAGGATGTCATCAACATAGAGAATTAAAAATACCACCATACTCCCACTGGCCTTCTGATACACACCGGATTCTTCCGAATTCTTGAGAAAACCAGACAATTTGATTATCTCGTTGAATCGAAGATTCCAACTTCGTGAAGCCTGTTTAAGTCCATAAATGGACTTATTCAGTTTACATACCATGCCCGAGTTCTCGCTGGATGCAAAACCTTTCGGTTGTTCCATATAGATTCTTCATCAAGAAATCCATTTAGAAAAGCCGTTTTGACATCGATTTGCCAAATCTCATAATCATGATATGCGGCAATTGACAATAAAATCCTGATGGACTTTAGCATGGCAACTGGAGAAAAAGTTTCATCGTAGTCGACTCCAGGTCGCTGCGAGTAACCTTTAGCTACCAGTCGGGCCTTAAAGGTTTCAACCTTTCCATCGGGCCCTCGCTTCCTCTTGTAAATCCATTTACAACCGATAAGAATAATTCCTTCGGGAAGCGGAACCAAGTTCAAACTTGATTCTCATACATTGAGTCCATCTCAGATTTCATGGCATCTTGCCACTTCACGAAGTCGATGTCCAACATCGAGACTCTTTTCTTGTACAAATACAAGTGTTCAGGAGGTCTAGATACCCTTTGTGACCTACAGAGTGTGTGTGTTGAAGGTTATCCATCTTCTTGAACTACAGGTTCCTCCATTAGTTCGTTGGTTCCAGGTTGTACTTCATCAAGTTCAACATGTCTATGATCACCACCTTCAGCCAAAAATTCTATTTCTAGAAATTTTGCGAAGCGAGTTACGAACACATTTCGATGCTCGGTATCATAGAAAAAATATCCTTTCGTATTTGAAGGATATCCAACAAACCTAAACTTCTACCCTCGAGGTAAAAGCTTATCTTGCTGAGCCATCCTGACATAAGCAGGACGCCCCCAAATCTTAATATAACTATGATTTGGTTTCCTACTGGTCCATATCTTATACGGAGTCGTAGGAACAGCCTTGGAAGGACTCTTGTTCAAAAGATGTGCGGCAGTTAAAAGAGCATAACCCCATAAATAATAGGGTAAATCTGTATAACTCAACATCGATCGGACCATATCTAATAAAGTCTGATTTCTCCTTTCAGATACTCCATTGTGTTGTGGAGTACCGGGAGGAGTATATTGAGCAAGAATCTCATTCTCCTTTAAATAATCAGTGAACTCTCCACTCATATATTCACCGCCTCGATCAGATCGAAAGCATTTAATATATTGACCAGTTTATTTCTCAACTTCATTTCGGAATTCTTTGAACTTTTCAAATGTTTCTGATTTATGTCTCATCAAATAGACATAACCGTACCGTGACAGATCATCGGTAAAGGTGACGAAGTAAGAAAAGCCACTGTGAGCAGTTTGACTTAAGGGACCACATACATCAGAATGTACGAGTTTCAACAAGCCAGAGGCTCGGTGTCTAACACCTGAAAATGGGGTTTTGGTCATTTTACCCCGAATACAAGATTCACAAGTTGGATAAGGTTCAATGGTGAGATCATGTATCAAACCATTCTTAACCAACTGGGTTAGGCGTTTCACGCCTATATGACCTAACCTCATGTGCCAGAGTTCAGTATTATTTATATCAGATTGTTTACGTTATTTATTCCAGTATCAAAGATATCTTGTGAGGTACGCAATATATAATGACCATGCATATTTGGACAACAAATGATCTGAATATTACAATTATCATATAAATACAAAGAACGATTCTTAATATTTACATTATAACCTTCAGTATCTAATACAAAAAGGGACGTAATATTCGCCACACATCCTGGCATAAAATAGCAATCATGCAACAAAAGTCTCCCACTGGGTAAGGGAATCTCACATACACCCACTGCAATTGCATCCAGAGAGTCGCCACTCCCGAACCGTAACTGTATCTCCCCAGATTTCAGTCATCTACTTCCCGTCAGCACCTACAACGTATTACAAATGTGAATAGGACAACCAGAATCCAAAATCCAATCAGATATAATAGCTTCACAAGCTAAAGAGATATCAATAATAGGAAAAATAAAAGTATCTGATGTCGATTCTCTTTCCTTCCTGAGTTGCGCAGGATAGTCCGGGTAGTTACGTTTCCAGTGCCCAATCTTCTGGCAGTGGTGGCACTTGTCTTCAGAAGCTCTCTTGGGCTTCGCCGTCTTACCCTGTGGAGGAATCTTGAAACCCTTCTTTTTCTTTCCTTTAGACTTCTTCCCCTTCGACTTGGATTGGGAAGAAGCGGAAAGTGAAGTAGGTTTCGGAAGGCGAGTCAGTACTCCCTTCCTTAAATCTTCCTCTGCTATGAGAAGCATCTCATGCAACTCACAGTAAGAACAGTGAATCTCATTCATGTTGAAGTACATGAAAAACTGGCGATATGAAGCCGGAAGTGAACCGAGAATGACACTATGACCAAGAGTCTCATTCAGAGGGAAATCATGTCGCCTCAACTGCTCGATCAAATCGATCAATTGAAGCACATGCGGGCTCACAGCCTGCCCCTCATCAAGTTTAGAATGGAACAATTCCATCGAAAATTTATGAACAATGACATGTTCCTGGTTCATGAACGATTCACGAAGTTGTGTCATCATGCTATATGCATCGTGCATCTCCCAATAAGTCTTCTTAAGCTCAGAAGAAAGAGAACTCAGGATGAATGATTTAACCCTTAAATCATCATTCTTCCATCGCTGGAAAGTCTCATGTTCTTCTGGAGATGCATCAGGTGATATAGCAAGCGGTAATGGACCTTCCAAAATATATCCAAGCTTCTCAGAATTGAGGACAATCCTCAAGTCCATATCCCAATCGGCAAAGTTTTCAGCGCCCTTCAGTTTGTTCGTATCAAGCATACGTGCAAAAGGATTGGGTGGAGGTGCCGCCATCGAAAATCTATCAAACAGACAGCGAATCAACGGTCAGTAAATAAGCAGATAAAAGATTATAACAGTTTCATAATATATCATAAATAATTAACTAGATCATGAATTTTTAATCTAAAAATGTCCCTCCCACTATTTCATTCAATACTGTAACCCCCAAACAAAATACAAATCATGCGATAATCAAATCATAACATAATAGTGAAAGGTCGACCCCATGAATATATTTCAGCTCACAGCTTTGGCACGTTCTCGCCTACGTATATTCATTTAAGTAGACAACAGATTGTCGATCACTCAATAGTGACTCCTAGGTTTTCGGTCCTGGTCGTTTCTCGTTGTGACAGCTTTGGCACGTTTATAAGGAGGCGTACCAAGGTCAAACTTGTCAATGATGAATTCAAGATACTTACGTAACCCTGACAGCTTTGGCACGTTCAGGATTGCTCTTTTGCTTGAATTTACCTAAAATCAAATATATCCAGTACAGATAAATTTCTATCGGCCATATCCTCACATCTTTGGCATGTTCTCGGATACAGTCATAGAAAATTTACCGATAAGCGGTATTGACAAGGCGGACCGATTAATATGCATCAAATACATATTAAATTAAAGACCTTATTTTAAATAGGGATTTTCCGCTAAAGATGTATTTATTTATTTAATCAAATTAAATAAGTATAAGCATGCATTAAAATCAAGATTAAAGTCAATATTAAATTTTAAAGGCATAATCATATATCGGGGTTCCAGAATCAGACTCACTCTGATACCATTTTGTTGGGGTTTTATTAAGAATTTAACGCGGAAAAACGATTTTTCCAATTTCATAAATTTTTCTTGGAACAATTAAATAAACTAATTTATTTAATTAACCAATACTTAAATTATGAAATGCAACCCAAGAAAACATATTTCTTTTAATTAAAAAATTACCTCAAACTTTTACAAATTAATTATTTTGGTTTTAAATATGTCAATTATATATATTGGGGGTATTTTTAGGCCCCGCGATATCTTTAATAACGAAGGAAGGGTGAAAGGGTAAAATGTTGCCCAGGGTCTTCTGAGGTGATAGACCGATCAGGGTTAAAGGAGGTCGGTCGCGAGATAGGCAAAACCGACCTCATCGGTATAAATCAAGGGGAATCGCCGAGCAGCATGGGAAGAACGTCATAAAGGTGTCCGGGTATGCCGACCTCATGGGCAAGAGCAGAGAAGATGTGAAGATATTTTCCTCCGCCTTATTCCTAAAGGATAAGGTGATGGGACAGTGTCCCTAAGAGATAAGGTGATGGGACATCACTAATGATGAAAGTAAGATATTTTAGGCCAAGTGGTCTTGGGGGAAGAGATTTCATTAAATGTAAAAGTTCCCACTTGAGGAAGGAACCGCCTCAAAATTAATATAAATTGGGAAGTAAGGGATAGATAAGGGGGATTTTTCCTTCGCATAAAAAGCATAAACAAAAGAACATTAGATAGGATTGTGAGTGTGTGTAATTGCAACTGCTCGGTTATTACCAATCGACCCTACTCGGATTTACCGAGCACCTTGTTTCTTAATAAAAGACACATTTTTTATGCCCGTGGACTAGGCAGGATCACATCCACCGAACCACATTAAACCTCTGCGTTAACCAGTGAGTTTTCCCGTCTCCTTCCAAAGTTTGCTTTTGGTTTTCCCCATAACCAAACAAATTCACTATTGAAGGAGGATTGTCCTGGGGTAAAAATTCCCATTTTGCCCTGAGTCCAAAATCAGCCGTCAACAGTTGGCGCCGTCTGTGGGGAAAGAACGAGAAGCAACTCGCATAACAAGACAATGGCAGAAGACGGAGCTCACCGGTAATCAGAAGGTTCGACGACCGAGTGGATGGAAAAGATGGAAGAAAGCATGAGGAAAAACAAAGAAGAGAATCAAACTCTTCTGAAATCCATAATGGACAAGCTGGAAAGGATGGAGAGAACGAATAGTGAAAGACTCGAGGCTGAAACTAGCCGGAGGAGAGACGATATAGCAGAAGGAAAAAGACCTACGAATGTAAGCGAAGATGAAGAACCCAGAAGAAAGAGTGTTCCAAGATTGAGGTCTTTGGTGATAGGGAAGGATCTCCCAGGAGAGGAAATATGGGAAGAAGATGAGGAGAGACGTTCACCAAGCTCCTCCCATGGCATTTTTCGCAACGACCGAAGGAAAGATAGAAGGCGTACCGGAGTTGAGCGGGAAACACTTAGTCGCGGGATACATCATACCCGGGATGACAGATATGAAGAGGGCCACGAAGGACCACAAGAGGACATTGAAGACAGCATGAAAGCTTGGATGCGGAGGGAGATGGCAAAGTGGGAAGAAAATTTCAAGGCAGATGCGAGAGATGCACGCGATGATGAGGCTGAATCTCCTTTTACAGAGGAGATAAGGTCAGTAAAATTTCCTAGACGATTTACTATGCCAACCATGGCACTGTATAAGGGTCACACTGACCCAAAATCCCATGTGGAAAGTTTTGTTTTGTTGATGGAAGTCCAATGGATGGTGGGGGATGCTATCTGCAAGGTGTTCCCCCAACCTTGAGCGGCCCGGCAATTTTATGGTTCCGAAGTTTGACCCCCAAGATCATCAGCGGTTTTTCACAGCTTAAAAGGTTGTTCATCCGACACTTTCAGGGGCATGCGTCCCCAAGAAGTCACTAGGGGAGTTACGGCTTGTGAAACAATGGGACGAGGAGCCCCTAGATGCTTTTATCAAATGATATCACAATCTGGTGCTCGAAGTCGGGGGATATAAGTCCTCGGAGGCTTTAGAAAGCCTAAAAGGAGCTCTGAATGTCGGTAGACTTTGGACCTACTTAATGGTTCAAGATACACCAGTTTACGCCACTGTCTAAGAAATAGCACGAAGGTTCGCTCTGTTGGAGGAAGAGGAGAAAGCATACAGAAGGGGCATAACGGCAAAGAGAGGCTGATCAGAGCAGAAGTTTCACGGAGGTAAGACAAGGAGGGCAGGAAACCACCTCTGAGACAAAAAGAGTTTAAGCCAATACCGTTGAATAATCAAGAAGGGAAGGCCCCGGGCCACGTGAACCAGGTTGTCCTAGAGCAATCATATGTTCTTATAAACAAACCGTTAAGGCAGATTATGGCAGATATCCAAGGCAGAGGACTTTTGGTCGAACTTGACCTTCGAAGATACCCGCCAGATCGGAGGAATAGCACAACTTACTGCGTGCATCATAATCAAAGAGGGCATGCAACAGAGAAGTGCAAGGACCTAAGGGAGCAAATGGAAGACTTGGCGCGAAATAGATATTTGAACAAATACATTGACCATGAGGCAATGACGGCTAGGCAGAGAATGAATGATGGGCGGGTAAACACTATTGCCGGAGGAAGAACACTAGCCGAGAATTCTAACAAGGCGAGGAAAAATTATAATCGTGTCCGGAAACCAGACGTTTTGGCGATGGATCCAGCATCGGGAGTTCAAGGTGATCAACCGGTACCAGTGATGTTCACAGATGAAGATGCTCGATGAGTAGATTTTCCCCATGATGATGCCTTTATCATCAAAGCGGTGATCTGAGGCTCCGGGGTGGACAGGATCTTGGTAGACCCCGGGAGTGCAGTGGATGTGATCTCTAAGGAGGCCTTGGATAACATTGAGGTGGAGTATGCCACCGTAGTTGACGATGGGACTCCCATGTATGGCTTCGGAGGTTCGACTGTGTTCCCGTTGGGAAGAATACAGTTGGCAATGACAGTCGGAACCTCCCCCCGCACTCGAACAATAATGACGGATTTTACAGTGGTGGATTGCATGACTAGCTACCAAGTTATCATGGGTCGGCCTTTTATGATGAAGATTAAAGCTGCAATGTCCTGCTACTACTTGAAATTGAAGTTCCCAACTAGGGACGGGATTGGGGTCGTATGTGGAAGCCAGAAGGCGGCTCGGAGCTGCTTCGCCACCCTGTCAAGGGAAACCCTTTGTGTTAAAGACGCAAGTCAAAGGAGAAAGGGAGATGATGATCCGGAGGGAACAAGTAAAACGCCAGGTCGACGGCCAAAGAAAGTCCCATGGTGAGGGACAGTGGAAGAATTGGAGTCGGTGGAGATCTTTGGAACGAACAAAAACGTGAAGATTGGAGCGGACCTGGGTGAAGCATTAAGAAGGGACTTATTGGGGTTCTTAAAGCGATACCCAGACGTGTTCGCATGGGGGCACAATGACATGCCCGGTATAGACCCAAGGTTTATTAATCACCGTCTGGCAGTAGATCCCGTTCACAAGCCGGTCAAGCAAAAAATGAGAATTTTCAATCAAGAACGATGTGAGACTATAGCGGCCGAAGTAGAGATGTTGCTTAAAGCAGGGTTTATCAGGGAGGTAAAATACCCTGATTGGGTGTCCAATGTGGTTCTTGTCAGAAAACCTACCGGGAAGTGGAGGATGTGTGTGGATTTTACCGACCTCAACAGGGCTTGCCCCAAAGATAGCTTTCCATTGCCCAAGGTAGATCAACTAGTGGATACAACAGCTTGTCACGGGCTGCTTAGCTTTATGGATGCATTCTCGGGATATAATCAGGTTCATATGTGTCCCGGCGACGAGGAGAAAACGACTTTCATCACCGACCAAGGGCTGTATTCCTATAAGGTAATGCCCTTTGGTTTGAAAAATGCTGGGGCCACGTTCTAGAGACTGGTGAATAAGATTTTTAAGCCGCTCATCGGCAAGTCGATGTTGGTATATGTTGATGATATGATAACCATGTCCATGGAGCCAGCATCTCATGTGGGTGACTTAGAGAAAACCTTTGAACTGTTGCGGAAGCACAACTTAAGGCTGAATCCAAAAAAATGCTCTTTTGGGGTAGCCTCAGGAAATTTTTTGGGTTACATGGTAAGCTCCCGAGGCATAGAAGCGAATCCGTGAAAAATCCAAGCTATTCTGGACCTAAAGTCTCCTGGGACCGTTAAGGAAGTGCAGAGTCTCACAGGACGAGTGGCCGCGTTAAATCGCTTCATTTCCAAAGCAACCGACAAGTGCCACCCTTTCTTCAAAGTTATTAAAAAGGCTCGAAATGAGGTCTTCTGGACCACAGAATGTGAGGAGGCTTTCCGTCAGTTAAAAGTATACCTGACACAACCTCCGCTCTTAGCCAAGCCAATCCCAGGTGAAACTCTCTTTTTATATTTAGCTGTGTCCGAGCATGCTGTTAGTTCAGTATTAATACAGGAAGCCGAAAAAATCCAGAGACCAGTGTATTATATGAGTAAAGTCTTGTTAGATGCTGAAACTAGATATTCAACGCATGAATTGGTCGCTCTGTCTTTAGTTACTTCTGCCCGGAAGTTAAGACCTTATTTCCAGGCCCATCCAATAGGGGTCTATACAAGTTGCCCCTTAAGGAAGACTCTGCAAAAACCGAAAGTTTCGGGCAGATTGATAAAGTGGTCGGTAGAATTGAGCTAGCACGATATTTCCTATCTACCGAGGATGGCGGTCAAAGGCCAGGCGTTAGCAGATTTCGTGGCTGAATTTACAACTTCACAAGTCCTGGCAATCAGAGAAGAAATGTGGGAGTTGTCGGTAGATGGCTCTGCAAATTCCCAAGGGAGCGGAGCCGGGGTTGTGTTGAAAAGAGGTAAGAAAGAGGATGTGATGTATGCCTTAAGATTTGCTTTTGAAGCAACCAACAACGAGGCAGAGTATGAGGCGATCTTGGCTGGGTTACGATTGTGCATCGCAATGGAAATTCGGGACGTATTGGTAAGAAGTGACTCTCAGCTGGCCATTCAGCAATTGAAAGGGGGATTTCAGGCCAAGGAACCGAATATGATGGCCTACTTGGTGGCCGTAAAAAGTTTGGCTGGGAAAATAGGGAGCGTGGAATTTTGGCAGATCAGTAGAGAGGATAATTATCAGGCGGACTCACTATCCTGCCTCGCTTCATCAATCAGGTCAGAAAAGCCCCAGGAGATTCCCCTCATTTGCCTCCAAACGAAAAGTGTAGAAGAGCCCGAGGTGATGGAGCTCAGTATACAAGACAAGTCATGTTGGATGCAACCCATCAAGAGATACTTGGAAACAGGGGAAGTGCCATAAGACAAAAAAGAAGCCAGAAAGCTACGATACAGATGTAGCAGATTCTGTTTAATCGAGGGAGTACTCTACAGAAGGGGTTACTCCTAAGGTGTCTGGAAGCGGGAGAGGCTGATTATGTACTCCGAGAAATTCATGCAGGGATCTGTGGGAGCCATACCGGGGGGTAATCGATTGCGCTTAAAGCTCTGAGGCAAGGATTTTATTGGTCGCATATGCATCAGGATGGGATGAGGGTAGCCCGGACGTGTGACGGGTGCCAGAAAAATGCCAACATCCACCACCTCCCTGCGGAGCAACTAACCACATTATCCAGCCCTTGGCCGTTCGCTCAATGGGGGTTAGATATCATCGGGCCAATGCCGAAGGGGCGTGGGCAGGCCAAGTATCCAATTGTGGCGATAGATTATTTCACTAAATGGGTAGAGGCTGTGCCTTTATCCGTAATTATAGAAAATAAGGCAACTGAGTTTGTAAAGAAGAATATCATTTGCAGATTTGGAATCCCACGGGCGATTGTCACGGATAATGGCAAACAGTTTGATAGCAGAGGATTCAGGAGCCTTTGTGAAGACCTTCAGATCGCCTTAAGGTTTGCTTCGCCCACCCACCATAAATCCAATGGCCAGGTCAAAGCTGCTAACAAGGTTATTAAGGCAAATCTTAAAGCTCGCTTGGGAGCCTGTGAAGGGCTATGGGTGGAAGAACTACCCGAGGTGTTATGGGCATACCGGACCACTTATAAAGATTCTACTGGGGAAACTCTATTCTCGCTATCCTACGGGTGCGAGGCCGTCATCCCAGCAGAGATAGGAGTAATCACCCACCGAGTTCAGTATTTTGAAGAAGAATAGAATGAGGATCTCGTTAGGGGCCACCTGGATTTGATCGATGAAAGGCGAGAGAGGTCAGCTTTGAAGGCCGTAATATGTCAGCAGAGGATGGCTCAGTTCTATAACAAGAAATTACAGACCTGGTCTTTTCTTCCTGGGGATCTGGTCTTAAGAATAGTGACTCTGAATACCCGCAGAATGGAAGAAGGATCACTAGGTGCAAAATGGGAAGGACCATACAGGGTGGTGGAAATTATGAGCCCATGAACCTATCTTTTAGAACAGTTGGACGGTACTCGGCTAAAGAAGCCAGGGAACATCGACATGTTGAGAAAGTATTTTCAATAAGATGCTTAGCGAGAAGTGACCTCTGTTAAGTTGTAGGAAAGAATGATGTGGTCTTACAAAGATAAATAAAAAATCCTTTTGCCTTAATAACTGCTTTTTTATATTAAATAAGTTTAAAAGAGAAGAAATACTCGGCCCTCTGAAGGCATGTTCAGGGTATGGGAAATGATCTGGGAACCAGAAGGGCGCTGGACTCGTGCCATGCCAAACGCAAGCGTTATTTTCAGACCCCCGGGAAGGGTGTACTGATTGGGCCATTTTCGTCTCAAATAGAAACATACCATGAGGCATGAAGTGATCGGAAAGGATAACTGCAAAGGCAGAGCACCCCTGTGAAGGAGGTCAACCGGCCGGAATTATGAAAATATTTCAAAGGGGCGATCTACGGGGAATGTGACTCCGTAAGGTCAGCCCGGCAAGTAAGGATCCATAGGCAGCATAGCATGGGGATGGATTGAGCCCCCGTGATGATTGTTTGCTCCAGTCATATCGAAATTAAAGAGGAACATGCCCTTAATGTTTCGAACACTCTTTGATCCCTAGTTGTTTGATGGTGAGGATCCGTGGGCAGTATAGCATGGGGAGGGATTGAGCCCCTGTGATGATTATTTGCTCCAGTGGTATCGAAATTAAGGAGGAACATGCCCTTAATGTTTCGAACACTCTTTGATCCCTAGTTCTTTGATCGTAAGGATCCGTGGGCAGCATAGCACGGGGAGGGATTGAGTCTCTGTGATGATTGTTTGCTCCAGTGGTATCGAACTTAATGAGGAGCATGCCCTTAATGTTTCGGACACTCTTTGATCCTTAGATTGTTTGGGTCCGTGAGAGACATAGCACGAGGAGGGGTAATTCATTCGTAGCGTGTGTTTGCTCCAGCGTTGTAAGGAGAAGCCCTCGAGCAGTACTCAGGCTCCATGGAGTCCCGATGTATAGAGAAAGTACCCTTACCGTTTTAAACGCTCATTGATCCAAATCCTGGTTCGCCAGGACTCTGAATTGAAAGTTTCAGGATTGTGTTTTGAAGGCCTCAGACAGGACGTTGTTTTGAGGAATCTGTGCTGTTGTTTTCACTTGTGAAGTATTTTGATTTGGGACAAGTGCTGTGTCACCCCAGCTTTCTGTTTTTGTTTTCCCAAGGTTTTGTTTTTTATTTTTGCTGGCCTAGCAAGGGGACGCCCGCGCTAGGGTCAGGTGAGGGCTTCGAAGGTTGATTCATTTCTCTTCAGTTAAGTCCCAGATGATTATTATTAGGCTCGGGGCTGGATTCGTTCCGCCGAGGCCCGTGTTCGTATTATTAGGCTCGGGGCTGGATTCGTTTCGCCGAGGCCCATGTTCATATTATTAGGCTCGGGGCTAGATTCATTCCGCCGAGACCCATGTTCGTATTGTTAGGCTCGGGGCTGGATTCGTTCCGCCGAGGCCCGTGTTCGTATTATTAGGCTCGGGCCTAGATTCGTTCCGCCGAGGCCCGTGATCGTATTATTAGGCCCGGGGCTGGATTCGTTCCCCCGAGGCCCTTGTTTGTGTTACTAACAACGGGGCCTGAATCTGTTCTCCCAGGGCCATTATGGTTCTTTTCGGCTCTGGGTCAGATTATGTCCCATGGAGGCCGTCTTGATCGAGGGTTTCAGAAGAATCGTGGGCGAGTAAGAGGGTGAAGCAAATCATGAAAGACCAAAAGTAAAGCATAAATATGTCAAGCATTTATACAAAGATAGTTTGGGGATCTGCAGAAAAAGAAATATTGTTCAAAGAGTATCATGGGGCCCCATTTGGGTTACCCCTTACAAACTAGCCCGTTCAAGGGCAGCCAGTTCTTCTTTGGACGGGTCGGATGGCGGCAGGCTGGGTTCGGCCTCAGAGGAGGGAATAACGGCTTCCGTATTGGCGGGCTGAGAAGCACCGGCGGATGTAGCTCCAAGTGTGGGAACAGACACCTCGGTACGTCTCTCTTCAGGAAGGGATGGCACCTCGGTTGTTGAAGTAGGAACATGGTGCGTTGGCTCTTCCGGGGCTGGGGCAACTGAGATAGGGTCGGGACCCATGGCCTCTGTGGGAGAAGGGGGAAACCATCTTTGGAACTCCTCTTGGGAAATCTCCCACTTACAGAAGCGGATAGCCGCATGAATGGGCCCCATGTCTAAATTAGGCAAGATCATCGGGATGATTTCAGCACAATCCTCGACCCTCTCAAGTCTGATGGCATCCCTCTCTTTTCTTAAAATCTTTTCGGACCCATGCTAGCTCCTCCTCTTTGGCCCGCAGCTTGGACTCAACACTGCACACCTCCACCTGTAAAATCCTGTTTTTAGCCAGGACAGCTTCTAAGCTCTTCTTGGCATCCTCCGCATTCTTTTTCTCTACAGAGGCAGCGGTGCTTAGAGATTTATTCATCGAGTAGGCCTCGACCGCGGTAAGTTCTTTTTTAGCCAGCTCAGCCTCCATCTCAGAAAGTCGGTTCTGGAGCCTCTGGGTCTGACCGCCCTCGGCTAAAAGACTCAGAAGAAGGTCTTTATTCTTGGCTTCCAAATAGTTTGCCTGGACAAGGGTAAAAAGTCGGATGTTAAAAAAAATACTTAAAAGCTTAACGAAAGAGAAAGATTGCGGGTACCTTGGCCATCTGGGAGCACAGTCCTGCAACCACTTCTTCAGGTGAGAAGTCTTCATATTTTGGAGCCTTCTTCGGAGGAATTGCTTCGGCCAATTCATTAAAAGCCGGCACTAGGTTGGAAGTGGCCTCCCGGATATCCTAGCTAAGGTCATCTACCCCAAGGACTACGGCACCTTCCGTTTTTTAGAAGGCCCCTTCGGCTCTCTCTTTTCTTCCCGAACAGGCTGCCTTTGGCTTAAAATTTGTTCTTCTTCTATCTCCCGAGATAGCTCGGCCTCCTCTACCCCAAAAAAACGTCTTCTTTTTCTTGTTGGTCTTGAGGGGCTGTCATGTCGAGCAGCCGCTGAGGGCGATTTCCTGGATGGATGAGATAGAATCAGGGCAGTTGATGGGGGTACCTCTTCTACCGTCCTTTTGGCTTCAGTTTGAGCGGTTTGCCTCCGAGAATACCCGGCCCCGGCGTGGCCAGTTTTCCTTGTTGCATCAGCCAGTTGATCAAAGTACTTCGGTCTCTTGGACATTCCTGCGAAAGAAAGATGGTCAGTTTAGAGTTTGGCTAATTACGGAAGCAGCATCATGCCATAAAAGGCTGAAAAGTTTGGCTAAAAAGTTAGTAGGGGTCTACCGATCCGACCTGAGACCTTCGAAGGAACGGATCGAATAAGACCCGACGCGGCCAAGGCTTGGTCATTGACAAACTCCCTCTAGGGACCATAAATTTACCGGGCATAGCGTATTCGCATCCGGACTTGGTGTGAAACTTTGGGAGCATCTCTCCAACATGCTAGAAAGGAACTAAGGTGTCAGAGCCCTATGGTAAAGGTAAGAATAAGGAAATTAAAGGGGGAAAGTCCTGACCTCCTACCCTGAAGATGTTTGGGACCAAAACCTATTCCTCATGAGTTCTCAGAACTCGCCTCCAGTCTCCTGTGGCCCAGAACCATAAGTCTTTAAAGTTCTTGTTCGAATCAGGGAGTCTACCAACAGTGCTCAGTGAATCGACATAGGCCGAAAGATAGTACCAACCATGGTGCATTTTTTGCACTTCTTCCAAAGAAAGTTCGCCGAGTCCTACCTGGTGCCATATCACATACAGCGAGGCCAAGATCCTCCAACTATTCAGGCTTAATTGGCAGGGGGCAACCTCCATCTCGGCCAGCAACCAGGCAAAATATGGTTGAATTGGCAGTCGAAGTCCACACTCGAAAAAAGCCAGGAGGAGGGCCACTGAGCCTTCTTCTGGCTGGTTGGCGCGGTCCGATGGGCCTGGAACTTTAAGAGTAATGCCTTTTGGAATATCATAACGTTACCGAAGTAATGCTAGATCTTTGCTAGTTATCTTGGATGTCCGATTCATGTCCAGGGATGAGCAGTCAAAGTCACCAGGCTTTGGATCCTTTTCGGGGAATTCTCTGGTGATAGGTGTCTTGTTCAATTTCGGAAAGGGTATGGGTGGTATCGAGGTCTTCTACACTCGGTGCCCCCGAGCTTGAAGAAGGCTCTTCAACAGGGGGAGTCGAAGGGTTAGCAGAGGAAGATATGGTATCAGACATTTTTAACAGTTCGAGGATTAGAAAAAGAAGAGAAAGTCAGTCTGCAGCTGTTCCTTAAGAACTAGGGGAAATTCCACGGTTATTCTGAAAACACGAGAATTAAACCTAAGGGCCTTGAATGCCTAGGCCGTATTCATCAGGAGCGGAAAAGTTTTTCTAATCGCCACCGGTCTGAAGTAATTATAAGGAAAACTAAGGGTGGCTCGGCCTATTATGCGAATTATTTGACTATCCTAAAAGATAAAAGCAAGAAAACGGATTCGTTAGAAGTAGCAAAGAAGAAACGTTCAGAATAAAGGGTAAGAAAGCTACTCAGACTTACTTGTGTTCCAGCTAAAGGGATGTAAAGCGACAGATGCGGTTCTTGGGGTGTTCCTGTGAAATTCGTTGGGTCTCTGCTGAAGAAGGAAGGGCGTATGTGATTTGGCAAAGAGCATAAATAGTTAAAGCGAGGGGAGAAAGGCCGTCTGGTGGGTTTTGTTTGAATAAACCAGGTGCTCTGGTAACTAAAGGGTTGAAAGAGTAGCGCTGGATGGGCGCCACCTGTTGTCCTTGAAGATTGATCGGGAAAGATGGACGAACGAGATCAGATGCCTTTTCAAACCAGTATCCAACGGATAGATTGATTGCTTTTTCGACGGAAGGATAGTGGATGATCAACAAATGGCGAACTTCTGGAAAACCCTAGCTAGTGACTTGATGGGCATTTAAGGAAGACGTGATGTTTGCGTATCTCAAGGAAAGTTTAGTATAGGGTCATTAAAGGAATTTCACCTTAAAAAATAATGGGGAGAGAAAGCAAAATAGGCGTGGATCTGCTGTAATTGACCACTAAAGCTACGAAGTGAGTACAAGTATAGTTCCCGGCACCAACTCGTAAAACTCGTCGGAACCGAGAACTATGGGACAGATGTTGGGGGTATTTTTAGGCCCCGCAATATCTTTAATAACGAAGGAATGGTGAAAGGGTAAAATGTTACCCAGGGGCTTCTAAGGTGATAGACCGATCAGGGTTAAAGGAGGTCGGTCACGAGATAGGCAAAACCGACCTCATCGGTATAAATCAAGGGGAATCGCCTAGCAGCATGGGAAGAACGTCGTAAAGGTGTCCGGGTATGCCGACCTCATGG
This sequence comes from Zanthoxylum bungeanum, assembly GCA_019454045.1. Taxonomy (NCBI): domain Eukaryota; kingdom Viridiplantae; phylum Streptophyta; class Magnoliopsida; order Sapindales; family Rutaceae; genus Zanthoxylum; species Zanthoxylum bungeanum. Next base: position 17,055 of record SKCR01042467.1, read on the forward strand.
GCAAGAGCATAGAAGATGTGAAGATATTTTCCACCGCCTTCTTCCTAAAGGATAAGGTGATGGGACAGTATCCCTAAGAGATAAGGTGATGGGACATCACTAATGATGAAAGTAAGATATTTTAGGCCAAGTGGTCTTGGGGGAAGAGATTTCATTAAATGTAAAGGTTCCCACTTGAGGAAGGAAACGCCTCAAAATTAGTATAAATTGGGAAGTAAGGGATAGATAAGGGGGATTTTTCCTTCGCATAAAAAGCATAAACAAAAGAACAGTAGACAGGATTGTGAGTGTGTGTAATTACAACTGCTCGGTTATTACCGACCGACCCTACTCGGATTCACCGAGCACCTTGTTTCTTAATAAAAGACACATGTTTTATGCCCGTGGACGTAGGCAGGATCACATCCGCCGAACCACGTTAAACCTCTGCGTTAACCAGTGAGTTTTCCCGTCTCCTTCCAAAGTTTGCTTTTGACTTTCCCCATAACCAAACAAATTCACTATTGAAGGAGGATTGTCCTGGGGTAAAAATTCTCATTTTGCCCTGAGACCAAAATCAGCCGTCAACAACATATTTAATTAATTCCAAATTAACCCAAAAATAATTTTCCAGAATTGCGCCAACAGCCCAGATTTTTCTGGAATTTGCGAAACAGCCCCTAAACTTTAGTTAATTGCAATTTGGCCCAAATGCTCAAAACACATCAAGATCAAATCCAATTAATCCCAAATTTTACATGCATCAAATATACATCAAATTAAAGCTTATATATGAAAAGCCCCAAATTTTGAGTAGGTTTAGAACCCTAATTTCATAAATCACTCAAATTGGCAATTTACACTATTAGTAAAATTCAATACTTTAAACTTTAAATTACTACACCAATTAATTCTCACCATCATGAAATTAATCAAGAACAATTCTAGGTTAATTATGAATGGCTAATTAACTCTTGAATAGCAACTTTAATTTTCTAATTAATTTATTAAGCTTAATTACATTAATAAGCAAATAAATTAATTCTACATCCTTAAACACATCAAACAAGCATCCAACAATTTTAATTAGAAACTAAAAGAATAGAGGCATGTTCTCAACTACACAATTGAAGCTAAGAATATTTGAAACATTTTTCATGTAGGAAGAAATTTGAAAAGAACTTACAAAATTAAGTCTTTTGCCTTAGTTTCCTTTCTTTTCTTTTCTTCACCAAAAATGCTCTCAATTCCTTTTTTCCAATTTTTGTTGATGTTGCTGTCAATCATAGAAATTGAAACAAAACCAATTTTTTTGTATCACTCTTTTCAATTGCCGATTTTTGCAACAATTAATTAAATAACATTTATTTTAATTTTGTTAAAAAACAATTGGCACACTTATTTGTTAATAAAGTTAACAATTTGACTTTAATAAAGAGATCAAAAAAGTGTTCCAATGAAACCATGCCATTTCCATCTTTTATAAAGTAGAAATCATTAATTTAGATATTTATTTTATAAATTAATTTAATTATTTAACAATTAAATAATTAATTAATAAATATAAATATAAATATCTTAAATATATGTAATATATTTACATTAAATATCTCAAATACATATATTAATGATATAAATCAAATATCACAATTTGATATTTTATTAATGTGTATTTAATAAAATCAAGTATTAAATAAAATACATATCAATATTGGAAATGACCGATAGGTCCCGATTGCATATATTTTTCGTTTAACCGTTAAACGAGTTATAAATAATCAGTATTATTCATAACAGTTGCCCTAGTGCTCTACGAGTAAATTTCATTAGTGAGACTCTCTAGATTCAGGCATATCTGTCACGAAATCAAATTACATGTCCATAATTCACCCATTCGTAAATTATGACGAACACGGATAAACCCACTGAATCATACAGGTCGAGGTCACTACATACGTATAATCCCTCCATCACAGGTATCCGGATTAATCCAGAGATACAGATACAAACGCCAAATCTCTATAGATATAATCACATCGACGTTTCTATCAGCAATCCCTCCAATAACACTTAGAACTAATTTCTACAGTGTACCACGAGCCCATGGATTTAATAGATTGCTAATTCCATATTGAATACCTATACTATGTACACAGAGCTGACGGATCCTATCTTGATACACACAGGATATCCTGAGCATCAGTCCACACCCAACGAACATTCGGAGGTCTGATCTAAATAGATCGGTGACTTGACTGCCATCTAAGTGTGGAGGATAACTCAGATATCCACAGTGGTATCTCCAGTCAAAGAATCACTATGCTCACTCAACCCAAGAAGATTCTTATTGACGTTGATATATCATCCATTAAGAATCTTCGGTGAGTCGTTCAGTGTTTATTCGCTATAAACACCTACATGTCTATACGAGTCTCCAAGACTCATGGTTCACTGAGAAACCATCGGAATCCAAGATTCCAATATACGACATGTACCAGTCTCTACGGGTTTATTTTACTGACCAAGTTGTGTAAACCTTGACCGGGAACTGTCTAAGAATGACAACGTCATGATACAACTCAATGTCAGTTATGACGCTTTTGCAACAGTATCATAACTAATCATTCTAAGGTCGGTTACATATTTACCATATAAAAGAAGAATTTATATAAAAGAAACTTTTCATTTTATTCATAATAAAACGTTACATTAGTATTTACATAGAAATACATAATAAAATTGGCGTTGAGAGCACCAACCCTAACAGTAATTATATCACTATTTCCCACCAATTTGACCTAATATTTTGTATCGTTTCTCGAGTTTTATGAATGTTTTGATGTGTTTTTGTTTATTTTGCAGATAAAAATAATATTGGGACTTAATGGTATCAACTAAGGGCTAAAACGATGAAATCTGGAGAAAAATGACAAAAATGAAAATTTACTGTACGCGTCACGAAGTGTAGTCCTAAATTCCCGTTTTGCACATGTTTGGTATTTTTGCCATGCAATATTTGATTGCGCTGATTCAAATTGCAGATTAAAGAAGACTCAAAGATCTACAATTTTGAAATTTTAAATATTTTCGAATTCTAAAGTTGTCATGACCGAAATTAACGAATAATCCAATATGTTTTGTGTAATTACTAAAGTCATTATCAAAATATAAAAAAATAGAATATGACAATTTACAATTGTCAAACTTCCACAACACATGCTTGCATATTTGGTGGAGTGTTTTGCGGAGTGTCTTGTGGCATGTTTGGTGGAGTGTTTGGTGGAGGCTTCGTGGAGTGTTTGGTGGAGCAATTGGTGGAGAAATTGGTGGAAGCCTTGAGATTTTCCTATAAATACCAAGCCATTTCATTTGTAATTCTCATGTTTTCCTTAGGGTTTTGTAAGGATTTTAAGGATTTCATCTTGTTTGTATTTATTTTTCAGTATTTAATTTATGTATTTGTAGTAAGAGTAGTAGTTTCTTCTCTTCTCTTTTCTTCTAGTAGTTAGATTTTCGCTAGGTATGGGTGAAGCTTTTATTATTTTAAATAATGTCACTTTTGTGTGCATCAGTTTTATTATCTTTTTGATTTTATGTGCATTAGATTGACGTTTGTGGGTATCGTCGCTGTAAGCCCTCACGAGACAACAACTCGTCCAGTAGGGACACCTAGGGGTTTAAAAGCTTGTTGCATATGCTAAATGCAACCGTGATCCCTACGAAAGTGGCTTAGTTAAATTTTAATTTTTTATTGTATTTTAATTTTTTGTTTTGCTCGGGGACTAGCAAAATGTTAGGTTTGGTGGTGTGATGAGCAGGAAATATATCAATATTTACTGCCCATTTTACCTAATATTTTGTTTAGTTTCTCGGGTTTGATGAACGTTTTGTTGTGTTTTTGTTTATTTTACAGATAAAAATAAAATTGGGACTTAATGGAATCATTTAGGATGAAATGTGAAACAAATAAGAGTGAAAACTGGACTTGACATTTTGATTTTGGAGATTGGAAACCTGAAATGGCGTTCTAACGAAGTACAGTTTCGGAAATTCTAACTTTGCGCAACTATCATATTTTGGCCAAAACTTTTTACTCCAATATCGGATTAAGGTAATTCAAGTTGCAGATTAAAGAAGACTCAAATATTTACAACTTTGAAAGACAAAATAATTTCGAATTCTGAAAATTTCATAACTGAAATTGATGAAACATCCATAAGTGTGTTATGTGTAATTATTAAAATAATTTTCAAAACAAATAAATAAATAAATAAAATTGTCAAACTTCTACCAAACATGCTTGCATGTTTGGTGGAATGTTTGGTGGAGGATTTTGTGGAGTGTTTGTTGGAGCAATTGGTGGAGAAATTGGTGGAAGCCTTTAGATTTTCTTATAAATACCAAGCCATTTCATTTGTAATTCTCATGATTTCCCTAGGTTTTTGTATGGAATTTAAGGATTGCATCTTGTCTGTATTTATTTCCAGTATTTAATTTATGTATTTTTATTTTCAGTAATAGTAGTAGTTTATTTTCTTTTATTTACTTTTATGTTTTGTAGTTAATATTCGGTAGGGGGAAGGGTGAAGCTTTTATTATTTTTATTTCGATTAATCTCCCTTAATTATAATTTAACATAAAAGGTTATACCGCCTTAATGGCTGGTTTTATTTATTTGACATAATGTGACACCGCATATATAGCCGGTCTTTATGTGACAGATGATTACCGCCTATATGGCTAGTTTATGGACAAATGATGATATTGCCTTTATGGTCGGTCGGACTTAATTAAAATCTGACTTAATTAGGATATCGCATATATGGCTGGTTGGTAATATCACTGATAAATTCTAGGGTTGAGCAACAGTTTCGGGTCTACCCGGAACCGGTTGGAACCGGACCGGTTTTCCGAGTTTAGAACCAAAACTGGTTGTAATCGGGTAGGTTCAGGTTCCAAAAATGAAGGAACTGATTTTATCCAGGTAGGTTCTGGTTCCCAAATGATCGAAACTGAAACCAGATCATGGAACCGGTTTTATGCTGTTGTTCCAAAATGAGCAGAATTTAGAAATGAATTTGAAAGTTAGTGGCACAAATTTTTTATTGTAATATTTCATCAATTTGATCCATTTTGATCATTTTTATGTTGTTGCTTGGAGGACTCTACAAACTGATGGAGGAGCTGACGGATGATGTAGAGAGATAAAATGAAACATTATCATTCTTCTCATTGATTGTCCATTTATTTTTTAATTTACTTTGATTAAACTTTAAATATAGCATACCCAAGGTTTCACAACTAGGCAACTCAATGCAATGATAACTTGCCTAATTGTAAATGAAAACAGAAAAGGTAATGAGGCTGACGAGCATTAAAAGTCTAAAACTTCATTTTTCTCGTTCTTGAGCTTCCGCACTCCGATTTGGTCCCCATTTTTTCATACGGACTCGTATTGGAATGCAGTTTTCATTAAAATATTTTAAAATAGGGTAATTCGGAACCGGACCGGAACCAGATTGGAACCGAATAATAGGGTACCCTGTTTAATTGGGTAGGTTCCGGTTCCACTTAGTGCAGACCCGAATTTTTTCGGGTAGGTTCCGGTTCCATGTGGAACCGGAACCGAAACTGGTTTTGCTCACCCATAATAAATTCTATATTATAGTAAGAGAGATTTCTAAATTAGAAATAGTAAAGGTGGATCCCCAACCCCCATCATTTTATTTTTATTCTAGGGAAGTGATGAAACACAATATTCACATACTTAAAAATTGATTAATTATATGTTAGGTAATTCTTTAGTTTGTTTATTGAATCTTAAGCTTAATGCTTCTTGTTGCCTGATCACCAATAAGATTTAGGTGGTAAACTTAAAATGAACTTGGAAAAGAGATTTTAGGTTTCAGCCTTAGATTCAATAGCCCACGATCTTTCTTGAGGATAGATAACCCTTTAATAGATTTTCTTACAGGATAGACATATACCTGTCGGGCGGGGGTAGCCACTATTGGAACTTGAACTTAATGAATTCCGATAACTTGGTTAACATAGACATATGATTAATTGGGTTATTTGGGTGTCTGCATCTAATCATCGACAGAGGCTTTTGCATATCTTCGTGTTTCAGGTTAGCAAACTAAATGATTACACATATATAAGAAAATCAATTCATCATTAGAATAATATTGTGTCAAGTCACAACCCTAGATATTTGAGTCTTTTGTTTATTTTTCCTTTGTATTTTCTTTTATGTCTTTATTTATTTATTTAGCAAATCCACATTCAACCAACCAAAAGCAATCAATCCCTTCTCCCTTTAATTGGATACCTGTAAATAAATAGTATCAATAATTAATAATAATAGTAGAAATTAAGTCCTAATGGAATCGATATTTTTATACTACTTGAACGATACGTACGCTTGCATTATTATTTATACGCGTGTGATTACGCAGCGATCATTAACAACAGGTAAACTACGTTTATTAACTCCAGCATTTAAAATATCTTTAGAAGTTTGCAATGTATAATGACCATGCTAGTTTAGACAACAAATGATCTGAATATTACGTTTATCATATAAATATAAAGAACAGTTCTTAATATGATTACGATAACTGTCTGTATCTAATACAAAAAGAGATATAATATTAGCTACACATCCTGGTACAAAATGACATTCATAAAAAAATGTGTCTCATTCGGCAATGAGATCTCGCATACTCTCACTGCAACTGCATCCAGAGAGTCTCCACTCCCGAATCACAACTGCATCTGTCCAGGCTTCAGCTTCATACTTTCCTTCAGCACCTGCAACGAATTGCAAATGTGAATAGGACAAGCAGAATCTAAAATCCAGCTGGATGTAATGGCTTCACAAACTAAAGATAAATCAGTAACTGGAAAAATAAATGTACCTGATGTAGATGCTCTCTCCCTCCTCAGTTGGGTAATGTAGCCAGGACAGTTCATTTTCCCGTGCCCAACTTTGATGCAGTGATAGCATTTGTAGGATAGTTTAGAGTAAGATAGTTTTCGCATATTCGACCGGGTTCGAATCAGCAGTTATAAGGATGGAGAAATTTCGAGGACAAAATTTTTATAAGGAGGGGTGAATGTAACATCCCAGATTTTCGGGACTGTTCTAGAAGATTCCCGGACTGATGTTATAGTCTCGAAGCATGATGATAATGAAGAACAAGAGTTCAAGTGATGATATATGAGTTGGAATAATATACTATGAATATTCATCGCGTGGGAAAATGCTTGGGATTAAAAGTCAGTTGCGCGATTTTCGTAAAACACGTAAAGTTTATATTTTTCGTCGCAGAATTAGCAAACGAACTTTGATTGAGATCATTCTTGTACCATCGGACTCATTTTTCCGAGACGAACAACTTTCGTGTTAAACACTTTTTGAAATTTGCACCAGAAGGGCCTCGAAATTGTTAATTACCGCAGACACCCCAAGTTAAGTACTAAACAGCAAATTCGCGGGGGCCTTTATGATATTTTCCATCTAATATATAAAGCCCTCAAATTTTCAAAAATAGCAAAAATGGAAAACCAAAACAAAATCCCTCACACGACCCCCATCGTCCCCCTTCGTGGAGCAGCTCGCCGGCGAGCCTCTGGTCGGCGTCAGGCCGGCGCACCGGTGGCGTCGTGATCATCCTGCAATGGGGAGTGAGTTGGTGGCCGGTGATCGGCCGAATAGCGCCGCCGACGGCGAGAAACCGAGGAGAATTGTGACGAGAATGGTTTTGACGGATCCGGCTCGTCGGTTCGTTTCACGGCCCGAGCAACCTACCAAATCGAAGCCCTCGGAGAGTACTACGAGTATGCGAACTCAATTTTGCCGAACAGAAGTCGATTGCATGCGAAACGAGGAAGAAGTGCACGCGAGAGTACTACGAGTATTCACATCGTGTACTGTAGCACCCATGTGAATAGTAGCTCCGATCGGAATCCCGTCGACACCAGCACGTTCGTATGACCGTTAGGAGTCCGAATATGGCCTTGGAATTTCGATCGGGTTCAGGTTCAGAGTGTCCGCGAAACCAGGTAAGTAACTCATGCTACGAATACTTAAGATGTGATAAGTGGTAAAACTATCACTATTTCCCACTCATTTAAACTTAATATTTTGTATAGTTTCTTAAGTTTTGTGAATATTTTGATGTGTTTTATGTTATTTTGTAGATAAATAAAGTTTCATGACATTCTGGAGGTGATTTGGAGCAAAACTCAAGAAACTATACAAAATATTAAGTTTAAATTCGTTTTAATTCGTTTATAATATACCTTTATTTCGAAATTTCTATAGAAGCCTATAAATTCGTTTCGAAATTTCAGTTTATAATATACCTTTTTCTTGAAATCCTCTGATGTAAATAAGGAGTTCTCTTCTTAGTTTCTTTTAAATTTCAGTTTTAATTACGTTTTGTAATAGTAATTTTCTTCTATAAATAGTAATCTTACCTTCTTAATTTTTTTTTTACTTTTACTATTCATCCATGAGGGGGTAACTTCTCCACGTTAAGGTAAAAAGGTAATTCTTTTACTATTGCTATTTAGATTTATCTCCCTTAAAATATAATATATAAACTATTTAAAACTTGACTTAATAAGGATACCGCCATTCTGGACGGTTGGTTATTCAATTTAATCTGGTTAAACCTGACTTAATGAGGATACCGCCATACTGGACGGTTGGTTTAATTTTGTTCCGCCTTATGGCTGGTTTATATTTCTGTTCCGCCTTATGGCTGGTTTTTTTTTAATTTGACTTAATGAGGATACCGCCATACTGGACGGTTGGTTTATGGATTTTTAATCTAAAAATACTCCTCCCACTAAATCATGTAATACTGTAATCCACAAACAGTATACAAAGATTTAATAATTAAATTAAATACAAATAGTGAAAGGTGGATCCAATGAATATATTTCAGCTCACAGCAGAGGCACAGTCTCGCCTACGTATATTCATCAGGTAGACAACTCATTTGTCAATCACTCACTAGTGACTCATGGGTTTCCGGTCCTGGTCGTTTTTCATTGTGATTGCTAAGGCAGGCCCACAAGGAGACGTACCAAGGTTAAACTCTTCAATGATAAACTCAAGCTACTTGCGTAACCCTGACAGTTAGGGCACGTTCATGATTTCGCTTTTGCTTGAATTTATCTAGTATTTGATATACATCCGGCATAAATAAATCTCTATTGGCTACACCCTCACAGCAGAGTCACGGTCTCTGATGTAGTCATGAAGAAATATTCATAAACCGTATTGACAAGACAGATCATATAACATGCATCAAATACATAATTACATTTAAACCTTATTAATTAGGGATTTTCCGCAAAGTGTCATACACCCTAAATCTAATCAAATTAGATTAAAACAAGCATGTATAAACTAAGACAACAATATTAAACAATGAATTTAATGGGCTAATCATCTTAGGGGGCCTAGAATCAGACTCGCTCTGATGCCATTTTGTAGGGGTTTTATGGCGGAAATCCGATAACGCAGCGGAACAGTGGAAAAATATATTTTTCCGATTTCAAAAATTTTTCTCGAATTAATTAAATAAACTTATTTATTTATTTATCCAATTATCGAATTATGAAATATTACACAAGAAATCAAATTTTTTATATAATTACCAAATTGCCCCAAAACTTTGCATTTTGTTTATTTTAGTCCTAAATTATTCGAAACAATTTTGGATGATTCTAAATCAATTCTAAGATGATTTTAACATGTCACACACATCAAAAATCAAATTGCAACATAAACCCCAAATTTTTGACAAAAGCCGTGAGCCCCCCTTTGTCCAAATTGTGCATTTTGCTCTTTTAATGTTCAAAACACATCAAGATGATATCCAATCAACATAATATTTTATACGCATCATATACACATCCAAATACACAACATAAACGAAAATCCCTAAATTTGGAAGTGGTCTTAAACCCTAATTTTTTAATTTCATCAAATTGGACAAATTAGACCAAATTAATTAAATCCAACACTTCAATCAAGTTTCTACCACACCAATCAAGCCTGACCACAATGAAATAAATATAGAACAATTCTAAGTCATTTAAGAGTGGATCAACAACTCTAGAATGACAGCTAGTTTCTCAAATCATCAAAAGAATGCTTCTTAACTCATTAATAACATTCTATGATCTTTATACATGCATAACTCTATCATCAAACTTCCATCCAACAAAAACACAAAGAATAAAGAATATAAAATTATGAGAACATGATAGTATGTAGCCTAGAACACAGTGAACGTTTTCCTCTCTAATAGTAAGTTGAAGAAACTTACTAAAATCCAAGCTTTTCCTTATTTTTCTTTCCTTCCTCTCAAGCTTCTTTGTCTTTCTTTTAATGGAGTTTTAATAAGTGTTTTAAACTTGATGGAACCCTAAAAATGAAACAAACAATTTATACCTCCCAATAATAGCCTTGGCCGAAAATTATAGGTAGTAGAAATATCATGATATTTTTTTTGTTTCACTTTAATGCATTATCAAATTGTTACTTTATCATTAAACCATTTAAAGTTTATTTAAAAAAGTCAACAATTGCAACTTAAAGCATTTCCATAATTATCACAACTTTAAGATATTTATATTTCAACTAATTTAACCATTTAACAATTAAATAAATAAATAATTAATTAAATACAAATATATTAAATATATGTATTATATTTACATTAAAATCAAATACATATATATTTGTGATATTAGTCAAATATCTTAATTTGACAATTAATTAATGTGTATTTGATAAAATCTAATATCAAATGCAAATACACAAAAATTAGGAAATGATTATCGGGTCCCAACACATGTTGCCCTAGTGCTCTACGAGTATATTTCAATAGTGAGACTCTCTAGATTCAGACATATTCGTCACAAAATCCAATTTCGTGTCCATAATTTACCCACACGTAAATTATGACGACCACGGATAAACTCGCTGAATCATACAGGTCAATGTCATGACAAATGTATAATTCCTTCATCACAGGTATCCAAATATATCCCAAAGATATAGATATAAACGTCAAATCTCTATAGGGATTATCCCATCGACGTAACTATTAGCAATCTCAAAAAAAATATTTAGAACTGACTTCTAAAGTGTACCATGGGCCCATAGTTTTTATCTGATTGCTAATCATATATGACTTGTAGGACAATTATGACCAATAGCGTCACATTTGTAAAAGACATTGTGGTTATTATACAAATTAACTATGTGACAATGAAAATTGCTATTTTATCATTTTGTAATTAGATTACTTAAAAATATAAATGATAAAAGTCCTTATGATTAGTTCTGGATTATAATATATGAGACAATATAAATCCATGAAGGTTTAATCATTAAATATCCCTAGTCGTAGTATTATCGAGACTGAACATCGATAATGCGGAATAGACTAGTATTGCACTTGTGCGTGTTGTAGGAGCATAACGGCATAGTTCTTCTATGCAAGTGTGATAGAAGGTTGTGTTTACCCATGGTACGGGAACAGCTTCGCTCTGGATAGACCCATCAGAATCCCATTAGTAGTATGACTATGTGTCTATGGGAATCCAATTCAAGGTAGGTGTATTTGGTCTTAACGTGAGACTTGCATCGCTAGTACTTGCGACAATCAATACGTTTTGGTTTTGGTGGTCCGGGACTTTAACAGGTTCTGTGTACGCCTCTTCTAGGTTTATTGAGAATCGTAGTGTATTGGATGTGATGTCAAGACGGAAGTATCACTTCAGTCATATGGAGATGATGATCACGCATGGATACAAAACTGGTACTCTAATGTGTTGCAGCCATCGGGATAATATGACAAGGTCATGATTATCCAATTAAAGAGACTAGTTGCTTGTGATCCAATATATACTTCATATGAGGCAGACACTATTCCAGCCCCAGGCTTTGCATGTGACATCCGATAGTGGATCGCAATACGCAATACTACGTATGCTACGCCTGACAAAGATTAAATATTCCTTAAAGAATATTTCTGGAGAATTGGGTAGGCACAGTGATTTGCTATAAGCCAACCATGTCTCGTAAATCGGTAAGAACGTGGTACGGGGTACGCATGGGTTCAGATAGTCTGACAACTGGATTTACTACCAACATATCCGGGATCTCGTGGGTCGCTTCCCGAAGATTCACCGATGACGTTTGACTCGAATATAATTACTCTGGTATTAATTAGAAGAGAGAGAAAATTAATCTAGGATTAATTACAGCAAGAATTTATCTATGATAAAATTCGATAAGAAGAGAGAGAGCGATTAATTTAGAATTAATCGATTAAATAATATATTCAATATATTAAATAAAATTAGATTTCATAACAGAATTAAAATTGGATTTTAATTCGGGCGAACGAATTAATTTAGAATTAATTCGCGAGCGACTTTAATAGTAATTTTGCTAGGCATAATTATTTAATTAACTTTAATTTAATTAAGTCGTAACGAAAAATTTGTTAATTCAGAATTAACAAACCCGGGCCCAAAATATATTTTGCGGGCCCACTCGAATTTTGAATTAAGTGGGGCCCACCTCAAGTCATATCACTAGTCAATTTCATCACTTTCTGGTGATGGAAGTTGTTGGTTGATTTTGGCTTGTAAAACACACTTTCATTATTTAATTGTGAAAATGTTAAATACATCTACCAACTTGGATTTGGTATTAGGTCTTTGATTTTTGAAAATCATTTACACTTTACATATTACATAAAAAATCACTCTCTCTCTCTCCCAATTCCTCCTAAAACCGTGAAAGCCACTCTCCCTCTCTTCTTCTTGGCTTGGCCGAGAGTTGCAAATTGATCAAGGAAGATTTTTGTTGCAAATTTCTTCCAAAGCTAGCACTTAAAGAGTCTTCCAAGGTGATATGGAAATCTTTCCCATAGAGTTTGGAATTCTTGTTTCAAAGCTTGGAGTTGAACATACAATCAAAGAGGAGCTAAAAGGTTTCAAAGAAAATTTTTGAACTTTCCAACATCCACTCAACCGAGCATTGTAAGTATTTTCCGCATCCTTACTTTGCGTATTCACACATATTTTATGCTTAAATATTCTTGGGATTAACCTTAGAAACCCAACAGGACTACCTATGCTCTGTACACAGAACTGGCGGATCCTATCTTGATACACATAGGACACCCTGAGGATCTATCCACACCCAACGAACAGACGGAGGTCTGATCTAAATATATCGGTGACGTGACTGCCATCTAAGTGTGGAAGATGTCTCATGCGCCCACAGTGGTATCTCAAGTCGAAGAATCACAAGTGCTACTCAACCCGAGAAGATTCTTATTGACGTTGGTGTACCATCCATTAAAAATCTTCGGTGAGTCGTTTAGTGTTTATCCGTTATAAACACCTACACGTCTATACGAGTCTCCAAGACTCATGGTTCATTGAGAAACCATTGGAATAATATATACCAGTATACGACATGTACCGGTCTCAACAAGTTTACTTTACCGACCAAGTAGTGTAAACCTTGACCAGGAACTGTCTGAGAATGACAACGTCATGATATAACTCAATGTCAGTTGCGACGCTTTTGCAACAGCATATGATTGGTCATTCTATGGTCATTACGTCTTTATCATATTAAAAGATATATTATATTACATAAATTGCTTATATTATTCATAATAATAACGTTTTACAATAATATTCACAAAGAAATACAACCGGGAATTGGCGTTATGAGCACCAACCCCGACAAAAACATTGGGTAATAACTTGAAACTATTTTAATGCTTAAAAAAAATTAAAAATGACAGCATTAACTAAAACTATAACCATTAAACAGTTTCAAGCCTAATGAGCATTGAGATAGATTTTTATTTTTATTTTTATTTTTATTTTTTATACATTTACAACTTCCAGTTTACAATAAGCAACCCCAAACCATTAATCTGTTAATTACAATTAAACAACAAAACAAAACTGTATCCAAACTCCTAATTAACCACCATTTTATTTGTTTATATGTCATCAGTTTCAAAAAATTGGAAGCTTTTCCTTGAATATAAATTATAAGAGAGAGCCATGCATGGATGTCCACTAAATGACATGAACCAAAACAACAATACCAAAATTTCATTTAATGGCTAAAGTTTATATTTACTAAAGTTAAACTAACAAAAAAAATATTAAATAAATAATAAAATATTAAAAAAATATATTTTACATTAAAATACATTGTTTCAAATCTATTGTCTTTAGTTTCAATTTCAAATGGCAAATTTGTTTGTACAGATACAGAGGTAAAATATAAGTAAAGTGTATATAAAACAACTTGCTCTTATAAAGGGGTTGAGAACTCATTGTAAATGGTTAGTTATTTTTTTTTACATATTCTGATAACTTGTAAAAGAGAGTAAAAAACTTATTGTAAGCGAGAGATAGAGCAGGTCGGTCTGTTTCGAGCTCATAATAAAAGATTTTATTTCCTTTACATTCGTGGACGTATGTTGGATCTATTTCACCGAACTACGTTAAACCCTTTATCTTTTATCTTTTATGTATTTTCTGATTTGCTTGCGAAGTTTGATTTAGTTCTCAACTAACCAAACAAATTCACTGTTTGAGAAAGATTTGTTTGAGAAGTGATTTTCCCCGAATTACTCCTGGAACGAAAAACAACACATAGTATAATGTAAAATACAAGCAAAGTGTAAATAAAACTTATGTATAAAATATTCAGTATAAAAGCTTGATTAAATATTTTACATGCCGTATGGCATACATACAGGATTCTAGCCATCAGATTCAATTTTGCTTAAATCTAACGGTTTATAGTTTAATTGATTTTTAAGTGAATTTAAAATATTATATTACATGAAACTTTATTTTTTTTCACCGGCAAACCAACATATAAAAGCTTTCTTTTAACTCGAAACCCTAAAATCCCAGCCGCTCTGCTCGTCTTCTTCATCTCGAACTCAAATTTCGACTTGAACGCAAATTCGTGACTCATCACATGAAATACCAAATACCAAAACTAGTAACAAATGGCTTCTACAAAGAAGCACTTAATTTATACACACAGCACCACTCTACTTCTTTGCTCCCCCACAAATTCACCTTCCCCCCTCTGTTCAAAGCATGCGCCAAGCTGAAATCACCCACCCAAGGCCAGATCATCCATGCCCATCTCATCAAATCTCGGTTTTCATCAGATGTGTATGCAGCCAATGCTCTGATTGGAATGTACATGAAACTCAATCTGCTTAGTGATGCTCTTAAAGTGTTCGATGAAATGCCTGACCGGAACTTGGTGTCTTTGACCTCGGTAATTTCTGGGTTTGCCCACAATGGGTATTTTAAGCAAGCTTTGAGGGTTTTTAAAGAAGCGGTGGTTGGATCTTTTACGCCTAATTCTGTCACTGTTGCTAGTGCGTTGTCTGCTTGTGAGAGTCTTGATCATGGCTTGCAAATGCATTGTTTGACGATAAAGTTGGGCGTTGAGATGGATGTATGTGTGGGAAATTCATTAATGACTATGTATTCGAATAAGAAAGAAATAATTTTGGCTACTAGAGTGTTTGGAGAGATGCCTGAGAAGGATGCTGTGAGCTATAGTGCCCTTTTCACCGGGCTTTTGAATAATGGGGTTCCTCTAGTGGTGTTAAAAATGTTCAAGGACATGAGAAAGTGTTTAAGTGAAGCACCCGATTCAGTTACATTTATTTCTGTTATTTCTACGTGTGCAAATCTTTTATATCTTCAGTTTGGTAGGCAGGTTCATGGGCTTATAAAGAAAATTGAGATGCAATCTGATACTAAGGTTGGCACTGCACTTGTTGACATGTATTCAAAATGCGGTTGTTTGCCTTGGGCTCATAATGTATTCCAGGAATTGAATGGGAGCAGAAATATTCTGACATGGAATTCCATGATATATGGAATGATGTTAAATGGACAGAGCTTGAAAGCCAAGGAGTTGTTTGATCAGTTAGCATATGAAGGATTCAAACCTGATTTGGCAACTTGGAATTCAATGATCAGTGGATTTTCTCAACAAGGAATGGTATTTGAAGCTTTCAAGTACTTTCAGAAAATGCAGCTAGCTGGCACAGTCCCATGTTTAAAATGCATTACAAGTGTTTTATCAGCCTGCGCAGACTATTCTGCTCTGAAGTGTGGAAAAGAGACTCATGGACATGTTATTAGAACTGAGTTAAATAAGGATGAATTCATGGCTACAACTCTGATTTATATGTATATGAAATGTGGGAAACATGCTTGGGCACGAAGAGTTTTTGACCAATTTGAGATAAAACCTGATAATCCTGCATTTTGGAACGCGATGATGTCTGGATACAAAATGAATGGGGCATACGAGTTAGCAGTTGAAGTTTTTGACCTAATGCAGGAAGAGAAGGTAAAACCAAATTCAGCATCTCTTGTTTCTGTCCTGTCTGCAGGTACTCATGCTCTTCAGCTTGACAAAGCATAGGAAGTTTGCAATCTAAATATTATAATCATGGATTTATGACTTTCTTATATCCGCAATTGGTATTGTATTAGTGACGTATGTCGTGTGAAATGAATAAGGGAAGTTATCAAGATCTTTTTTTTGAATCTCAGCTCGATTTAATCTCGGTAGTGATAATTACTATCACTACCAAAGAATCTCAACTTCTTGTTTTTTTGCAAACTTTAATGTAGTGCATCTTGTCTATTGATTACCCTTGAGGAACTTTTGTTGGTTCAAATTTGTTTAAGTGACTGCTTGTTCATTGTTTGTGAAACAATTGATGACACTTACTAGTGTTTTTTTTTTTTTGGTTTGGCCTTTTACTTTATATGTAGGCGGTGAGAATGTTAACTCCTGCAAGGAAGATATTATATCCGCATGCTATGATGCTTTGTCAACCACTATAAGTGTCTCATAAGAATCACCAGAATCCATGATATATATATGCATGATGGTAAATCCTACTCTGCTCTAACATGTTATGCTTTTAGAAAATACTTTTTCTGAGAAACTGCTTTCTGAAAATTATTTCTGAAACTCAGTTTGAAAACCTCTTAATAAAACTTATCTTTCTAAAATCATGTTTTGAATCTATGATATCAAGAAACTATTTCTAAAATATTGTTTTGAAAGCTGTTTACTGGGAATCTGAAAACTGAAAACTGAAAACGCTTTCTAGAAATATTTCTTTTTCTTGTATTTCTTTCTAAAACCGTCTTTCTAAGTTCTTTTCTGAAAACTGAAATCTGAAGTCCTTTTTCTGAAAACCAAACTGAAATTTGAAATCCTTTTTCTGAAAACCAAATCCCCGCCCGTAGGCGCATCTCCGCCCAGGAATGTACCATCTGAGCGCTGAGGATCTAGGAGCGTCCCCTTAGTCCTCCACATGTGCACATGTGTATAAATCATTAAATCCGTCAATTCCAAACAACTGGGATGGGTCAAATCCCAAATCCCGAATCCATATGATATTCGTCAATTCCATCAGTGTCTCAAGTTACGTACTGGGGTGAGGTCTTACCTCATGCCCTGAAAATATAAAACTCATGCTTAAATCTCAAAACTGAAGGGAACGTTCTGTGAAATACATTTCTCTTCAAAAACAACTGAAGCTTTTCTTTAAAACACTCTGAATTTTTCAAAACCTTTCTTAATTTCATCTTCACTCTGGAAATCATTTCTAAGAGTTTCTGAAAATTCTGAAAATCTTATCAGCTCATGAAAACATTTTTTTATGCTAATGCACCCAAATATATATGCATTCACACAATTATGGTCATATACACACATATATTTTCCATGTCTATGCTCGTGTATGCATGTCCATGTACTACATTCTCAACCTACGTTTGCTATTTCATGTTCAAACATACATATTTCTCATAACCATAATCTTTCACTATCATATTCTGAAATGTTTCATTCGTGAAATGCATGTATTTCAAACTAGTATACATATAATTGTAACATGTTTTCCCATAAACATTGTTACTTACACTATTACTTTCTTACTTTCTCATATGCATCAATGTTATGCAAACTCATAACCAAAAGAATGTATATACAAACATTCCTCATACCTATCTACTAACTCTATAGCTATACTTACACATACGATATCGAAATTCCTTTACAATATCAGACTCAAATATATACGGGTTTCAAATTCTTAGTTCTTAAACTTACTTTCCATTTCCTAACTATCGACTTGTGCTCAAGAATCTCATATCATAAACTTACATATATTCTCATGCCATGCATATACTACTCATTTTTACTCTATATCATCTTATATACAAGTATCTGTACTCATGGTGCTAAACATATATATATATATATATATATATATATATATATATATATATATATATATATATACTCACTCTCGCATGAACTTGGACTTTTGCATTCACACTAGTCTTATATGCTTACTAGTTCCTATTTACTCATGCATACCAATATTCTTATATATTGCATAAGTTACAGACTTCCATTTATATCACTAGCCCCATTCCCTAGGGTGTAGTTTTCTACAACCCCCAAACCCAAGTCTGATTTAATTATAACCGTAATCAAAACGTCATTCATATACCCTATCTACCTCTATATATATATATATATATATATATATATACCGGTTCATACCTATATATGTATATCTTTACTTTCATATACTCATGATTATCCTTTTGTTCATACAACTGCTTATAATTGTTTGTTCTTATCTCAATATGTGTGAT
Source organism: Zanthoxylum bungeanum (assembly GCA_019454045.1). Lineage (NCBI taxonomy): Eukaryota > Viridiplantae > Streptophyta > Magnoliopsida > Sapindales > Rutaceae > Zanthoxylum > Zanthoxylum bungeanum. Next base: position 35,835 of record SKCR01042467.1, read on the forward strand.
TATACATGCCTCTTTCTTCTACATTCATATTTATATAAATACACAGGTTTTAAGTATATAACTATATTCAACTTTATTATATTACTACTTTCGAACAGCGATAAATTTCTTACGTATTCGAAGCATGAGTTACTTACCTGGTTTACGGTCACTCCTAACCTGGATCCGATCTGTCAAAACAATAATAACACAGGGTCAGAACCGCTATTTGCGGAACTTTCAACTCATCTAAAACAACTACGGGTTTCCCCGGAACACCCGAATCATCTCTGATACTACATTCTAAGCTTCATTACTCTAATACATGCTTACATGCTATTCTAAATTAGCTAGATGGGTCATATTCTCATTTTACGCGTTTGCGGCAAAACGTGTGGAAAAGTTTTCGCAAACGCTACGGAAGAGTCTCGAACCCTCCGAACTAATCTAAAATTACCTAATTACCCTCGCAATACCATATTTACATCATAACCATGTTTACGATCATCTACGCTCAATCGCGCGAGAAACTCTATTTTTCCGGAATCTCGCTAATTATACCGGATCGATTATATCTCATCCGATTCTCCCCGGATTCTACCACATTTATCGTTATCACATACTAAAACATATCCAATTCATATCAAGGCAATTTACTAAACTACGAAACTACCGGAAACATCCGAATATAAATCGATACACTTTGAAATATCAAATTTTGAACGGAAAGTCGTACCGAAATTCCGAGGCCATATTCGGACTCCCAACGGCCATACGAATGCGCTGGTGTCGACGGAATTCCGATCGGAGGTACTGCTCAACATGGGTTTACTGTTCACCCCGGATTCTCTCCTCGTTTTGTGTGATTCCGGCCGCTGATCGGCGAAATCGACTCCGCATACTTGTAGTACTCGTTGAGGGCTTCAATTTGGTAGGTGGCTCGGGTCGTGGTTCGAAGCGACGAGCTGGGATCGGGATAACGAAGGTCGCTTCCTTTTCTCTCTCCCTGCCGCCGTTCGCCGTCGATTTAGCTCCACCGCCGGCCACCATCAGCTGCACGGTGGCTGGGTCTCTCGTTTTGGGTGGTCGCGCCTACCGGCGGTGGCCGGCAAGCCGCCGGCGCGACCACAACTCCAAATTGGCGTGAAGGGTCGTGGGGGGGGGGTGAGAGGGATTTTGAGATTTTGCCAAATTTTCAATTTAGGGAAACTTAGAGGCTTTAAATACTGCCCTGGAAAATATCATTTAAGTCCCCGCGAAATTACTGATCAGCCCCTATTCTGGAACCTTCTGGAATATTGCATTTTCGGAGCCCTTCTGATGCGATTCTTGAAAAGTGTTCAACACAAAAGTTGTTCGTCTTGGAAAAACGAGTCCGATGGTTCAAAAATCAACTCGATCGGAGTTCATTTTCTAATTCTGTGGTCAAAATAGTAAACTTTACGCGTTTTACAAAAATCGCGTAACCGGCTTTTGATCCCATGTGTTTTCCAACGCAACGAATACTCATAATATACTATTCCAACCTGTATAACACTGCTTAAACTCTTATTCTCTGCTATTATCTTGTTCTCGAGACTATAACGCCAGTCCGGGAATCTTCTAGAACAGTCCCGAAAATCTGGGATGTTACATTCACCCCTCTTTATAAAAATTTCGTCCTCGAAATTTCTCTGCCCTTATAACTGCTGATTCGAACCTGATCGACCGTGCGTAAACTATCTTACTCTAAACTCCACTGATATAACTTCTCTGTCTCAACTGTTAACTAACCTCTATCTATAAATTAGAATCCATATTGGCTCATCTATGGCTTTAAACTGACTATACTGGTTTGATTCTCAACTCTGACTATACTGATCCGGTCCTTATCTCTAACTGTACCGTTCTGGTTCTTAACTCAAATCCTCTGGCCTCACCAGGGCCCTATACTGGTACAATCTCATTCTTATCAATTCTCTGATCTAAAAGGGCGGCAAACGTACTAACCTAAACTAATCTCCTCCCATACGGAGATAGCTAATCTATACACATCAATCGAGTCACCCATGGACTCAAATTCAAACAGGCAAAGCACAAAACAAAGAAGTCAAATCGCGTTCATTATATCCAAACACATCAAAATACACACACATATATAAATATATATTTGAATATCATAATTATGCTATTTCTCATGACTATCTATTTCGAATAACATCCGTATCTTACCACAAACAAAGACTGATATGGTCTATATGCACAAATACTTACAGAGGTAGTCGAATAGCCAGCTGTTGCAGTCACCGACACACTTTAACCTATGCTCTGATACCATCATTGTAACATCCCGCTTTAGCAGCAATGTTACCGGCAGGAGACAGGCTAAACCCATCTCTATAAGCCTCTGATTCTAACAAAATTTCGGCATGATGTATTCGTATCATCATGCAACCTGGCCTAGAGCCAGCATCCAAATACAACATAAACATAAAATCTCGGCCTCAGGCCGGAATCACAACATCAATGAAATCCAATGACCCAACAAATATGCGATGTAGACAAAAAGACATAATACAACCAGGGCTCTATGCCCGAAAGAACATATATACAAAAACTTTACATCATAAGCATCCGTGCTCAGCACGTCTCAACAATTCTCAAATACATAAGACTCGACTTCCCCAAGACTTGGTGACTGGCTGACTGCAACGCTGCTATCCGACTGTTCCGCAACTCTGAAATCCACGGTCGGTCGTTTAGGTCGCTAACCTGCAAAACTCAAACACTGTAGTATAGTGAGTCATAATTCTATAACACCTGTATATCGTGCTCATAATATATAACATATATTCATTATAAGTCATAAATCTCTTATGCATACATATGTACCAACATATATTCTTAAGAAGCGTTATATTCATTTATCTTGAACTACAAAGTTCAAATCCATTATCACTGACCATGCTATTATGTACTTGTATTCTACACATGCTACTTCGATGTGAACATGCTACACACAAAATCATCCACATATATACATAAGCATAATAATGAGATCATGTATCAATGTTAACGGTATGAATCAAATGTACTCATGCTATGATGCTTTGTCAACCACTATAAGTGTCTCATAAGAATCACCAGAATCCATGATATATATGCATGATGGTAAATCCTACTCTGCTCTAACATGTTATGCTTTTAGAAAATACTTTTTCTGAGAAACTGCTTTCTGAAAATTATTTCTGAAACTCAGTTTGAAAACCTCTTAATAAAACTTATCTTTCTAAAATCATGTTTTAAATCTATGATATCAAGAAACTATTTCTAAAATCTTGTTTTGAAAGCTGTTTACTGGGAATCTGAAAACTGAAAACTCTTTCTGGAAATCATTTTTTTTCTTGTATTTCTTTCTAAAACCGTATTTCTAAGTTCTTTTCTGAAAACTGAAATCTGAAGTCTTTTTTCTGAAAACCAAACTGACATTTGAAATCCTTTTTCTGAAAACCAAATCTCCGCCCGTAGGCGCATCTCCGCTCGAAGGCGTATCTCCGCCCGTAGGCGCATCTCCGCCCGTAGGCGCATCTCCGCCCAGGAATGTACCATCTGAGCGCTGAGGATCTAGGAGCGTCCCCTTAGTCCTCCACATGTGCACATGTGTATAAATCCGTCAATTCCAACAATGTACAACTGGGATGGGTCAAATCCTAAATCCCGAATCCATATGATATCCGTCAATTCCATCAGTGTCTCAAGTTACGTACCGGGGTGAGGTTTTACCTCATGCCCCAAAAATATAAAACTCATGCTTAAATCTCAAAACTGAAGGGAACGTTTTCTGAAATACATTTCTCTTCAAAAACAACTGAAGCTTTTCTTTAAAATACTCTGAATTTTTCAAAACCTTTCTTAATTTCAACTTCACTTTGGAAATCATTTCTAAGAGTTTCTGAAAATTATGAAAATCTTATCAGCTCATGAAAACATTTTGTTTATGCTAATGCACCCAAATATATATGCATTCACACAATTATGGTCATATACACACATATATTTTCCATGTCTATGCTCGTATATGCATGCCCATGTACTACATTCTCAACCTACGTTTGCTATTTCATATTCAAACATATATATTTCTCATAACCATAATCTTTCACTATCATATTCTGAAATGTTTCATTCGTGAAATGCATGTATTTCAAACTAGTATACATATAATTGTAACATGTTTTCCCATAAACATTGTTACTTACACTATTACTTTCTTACTTTCTCATATGCATCAATGTTATGCAAACTCATAACCACAAGAATGTATATACAAACATTCCTCATACCTATCTACTAACTCCATAGCTATACTTACACATATCATATCGAAATTCCTTTACAATATCATACTCAAACATATACGGGTTTCAAATTCTTATTTCTTAAAATTGCTTTCCATTTCCTAACTATCGACTTGTGCTCAAGAATCTCATATCATAAACTTACATATATTTTCATGCCATGCATATAATACTCATTTATGCTCTCTATCATCTTATATACATGTATCTGTACTCATGGTGCTAAACATATATATATATATATATATATATATATATGTATACATATATACTCACTCTCGCATGAACTTGGACTTTTGCATTCACACCAGTCTTATATGCTTACTAGTTCCTATTTACTCATGCATACCAATATTCTTATATGCTTACTAGTCCCATTCCCTAGGGTGTAGTTTCTACAACCCCCAAACCCAAGTCTGATTTAATTATAACCGTAATCAAGATGTCATTCATATACCCTATCTACCTCTCTCTATATATATGTACCGGTTCATACCTATATATGTATATCTTTACTTTCATATACTCATGATTATCCTTTTGCTCATACAACTGCTTATAATTGTTTGTTCTTATCTCAATGTGTGTGATTATACATGCCTCTTTCTTCTACATTCATATTTATATAAATACACAGGTTTTAAGTATATAACTATATTCAACTTTATTATATTACTACTTTCGAACAGCGATAAATTTCTTACGTATTCGAAGCATGAGTTACTTACCTGGTTTGCGGTCACTCATAACCTGGATCCGATCTGTCAAAAATAATAATAACACAGGGTCAGAACCGCTATTTGCGGAACTTTCAACTCATCTAAAACAACTACGGGTTTCCCCAGAACACCCGAATCATCTCTGATACTACAGTCTAATCTTCATTACTCTAATACATGCTTACATGCTATTCTAAATTAGCTAGATGGGTCATATTCTCATTTTAAGCGTTTGAGGCAAAACTTGCGGAAAAGTTTCCGCAAATACTACGGAAGGGTCTCGAACCCTCCGAACTAATCCAAAATTACCTAATTACCCTCGTCATACCATATTTACATCATAACCATGTTTACGATCATCTACGCTCAATCGCGCGAGAAACTCCGTTTTACCGGAATCTCGCTAATTCTACCGGATCGATCATATCTCATCCGATTCTCCCCGGATTCTACCACATTTATCGTTATCACATATTAAAACATATCCAATTCATATCAAGGCAATTTACTAAACTACAAAACTACCGGAAACATCCGAATATAAATCGATACACTTTGAAATATCAAATTTTGAACGGAAAGTCGTACCGAAATGCCGAGGCCATATTCGGACTCCCAACGGCCATACGAACCTGTTGGTGTCGACGGAATTCCGATCGGAGGTACTTCTCAACATGGGTTTACTGTTCACCGCGACTTCTCTCTTTGTTTTGTGTGATTTCGACCGCTGATCGGTGAAATCAACTCCGTATACTCGTAGTACTCATCGAGGGCTTCGATTTGGTAGGTGGCTCGGGTTGTGGTACGAAGCAACGAGCCGAGATCGAGATAACGAAGGTCGCGCCCTTTTCTCTCCCCCTGCCGCCGTTCGTAGGCGATTTAGCTCCACCGCCGGCCACCATCAGCTGCACGGTGGCCGGGTCCCTCGTTCTGGGTGGTCGCACCGGCTGGCGGTGGCCGGCAAGCCGCCGGCGCGACCACAACTCCAAATTGGCGTGAAGGGTCGGGGAGGTGAGAGGGATTTTGAGATTTTGCCAAATTTACAATTTAGGGAAACTTAGAGGCTTTAAATACTGCCCTGGAAAATATCATTTAAGTCCCCATGAAATTACTGATCAGCCCCTATTCTGGAACCTTCTGGAATATTGCATTTTCGGAGCCCTTCTGATGCAATTCTCGAAAATTGTTCAACACAAAAGTTGTTCGTCTCGGAAAAACGAGTCCAATGGGTCAAAAATCAACTCGATCAAAGTTCATTTCCTAATTCTGTGGTCAAAATAGTAAACTTTACGTGTTTTACGAAAATCGTGTAACCGGATTTTGATCCCACGCGTTTTCCAACGCAAAGAATACTCATAATATACTATTACAACCTGTATAACACTGCTTAAACTCTTATTCTCTGCTATTATCTTGTTCCCGAGACTATAACGTCAGTCCGGGAATCTTCTAGAACAGTCTCGAAAACTGGGATGTTACATGCTTTCATCTTCATTCAAGCCCCAAATCATCAAATTACAACCAAGAAAGTGTAGAGATGAAACTAAGCTAATCATATTAAAGCCTAGTATGCAAGAAATAATTTTCATTAAAGAGAAAGTGAAGAAAAAATTACAAAATCCTTTTATTTCTAAGCCTTTTCTTATTTTTTCTTTCTATTTTCTCTCTTCCTCTTTTTGTATTTGAGTTTTAAGGTTGATAAAATGAAAAAAAGAGAAAATTTACTTAAATAATTTCCCCAAGTGATCGATTTTTTGGAAAAAAATTAGTCCACAAATTTTCAATTTTTGTTTTACAAAATTGGAAAATGATTTAATTAATTTGTGGTCTTACAAAAAACGATGATACCAAACCACGGGCGCCCCTTCCAGTGACATCCCGACCATCTTCTACACCTGGCGCTTCGATAAACCCACTAAACTCATCACTGAAATAAATTGTCAGAGATGGACCCTAGGATCTCCGTTTTCGTTGAACTTGGCCATGTCAGGCATCTTAAATGGGGAGGCAGCCGTTCTTCGAAAGTCATCGCATCATAGTCTAATAGATCTTCATGTTTTCCCTTCATCTTGCGGGTAACTGACTCTAGTTGTTCTCTGAGTTTTTGTAACTCTGCCTGGGGCCCGACTATCCTTCCTGTGGCATACTCAGCCATGTCATCATCAAGAACATGGATTTCTTTGCACACCTGACCGGCGCGTAAAGTGCAAACGCACGTATCGTTCAAGTAGTATAAAAAGTATCGATCCCACGAGGACTTAATACCAAACTATTAGTTATGAAACCAGATTTTACAAGTATCTAATGGTTTGATTGTTTAATTGGATGATGAATTTAAACTTAAAACATGTAAATTAAATTGCTTGGAAAGTAGGTTAATAAAAATTCAAATTTTAAAACTATACAGGGTTGTGATTCGTTCCAATATCTGTTTAAAGATGAAGTTGTTATTTCATGTTTGTACAATATATTGGTTTATTAACCTGTAACATGAAAATATGTAAAAGCCTTTTCCGTTGGTCAGATACAAATACCCAATGTAACCCAATTAATCATATTCATATCTCAAATAAGTTACCTTAATTCATTAAGATTAAGTTCTAATTATGGTTACCCCCGCCTGACAGATATATTCATATCCTGTAAGGAAATCTATTAAAGGGTTATCTATCCTCAAGGAAGATCGTGGGTTAATAAGTCTAGAGTTTTAAACCTAAAATCTCTTTTCCAAGTTCATTTTAAGTTTACCAGTTGAATCTTATTAATGGCCAGTTAACAAGAAGCATTAAGACTAAAGCTCAATAAATAAACCTTTATATTACCCAAACTGTAAAACAACCCCTTATCAACTGGTGATATTGGAATTCATCATAACCCCAGATAATGGGCTTAGCTACGACACATATCTAATGCTAATAAAAGATTAAATAAATTAATAGACATAAAGTAAATGCTGGAAATTAAATAAAGTAAATGCTAAAATTAAAAATGTAAAAGTACAATAAAAGAAAATGCTGGGGGTTAGAGGATCCACTTTTAATATATCAAAATTTGAAATCTCCCTTATTCTCAATGTTTATCGATTAATTAACCAGACCATAAAGGCGGTAATTTCATTTGTCTCAATTAAATCCAACCGACCATATAGGTGGTAACAAGGTTATTACCTAAATCGACCATATGGGCGGTAAATAAGGTTGTCACCTAAACCGGCCATGTAGACGGTAACTAATTAATCCAAATTTTAATTAAAATAAGGGAGATTAATCTAATTTATTATGTTAAAAGTCTTACATCTTCACCCCGGAAGAATGAGATTACCTGCTCATGCTGTAAAAGAAAACACACAAAATTTTATTAAATAAATAAAAAGAAAATACAAGAAAATTTAAATAATATACAAGACACTTTCCTTTAGGTTTTAATGGAGAAATTTCTCTAAAGAAAGCATGGAAAATTTACAAAGTTAAGCTTGATATTTATAGGAAAATCTAATGGCTCCCACTAATTGCTCCACCAAACATGACATCAAACATGACACCAAACATGACACCAAAAATGACATCAAATATGGAAGCATGTTTGGTGGAAGTTTGACAATTTTTATTTTTATATTTTATGTATTTTATTTTATATTTTGAAAATGACTATAGTAATTACATAAAATACACTGGATTATTCATCAATTTCGGCCTTCCAAACTTCAAAATTCGAAAATATTTAAATCTTCAAAGTTTTAGATCTTTGTGTCTTCTTTAATTTGAAACTTGAATTAGCTCAATCAGATATCGGATGAAAACGTTATGGCCAAAATATGAAACTTGAGCAAAATTAGAATTTAGGACCGCACTTCGTGATGCGTATAGTAAATTTCCGTTTTCGCCATTTTTTGCTCCGGATTTCATCATTTAGCCCCGAGTTGATTCCATTAAATCCCAATACGTTATTTATCTACAAAATACATAAAAACATATCAAAATGTTCATTAAACCCGAGAAACTAAACAAAATATTAGGTAAAAGGGCAATCTCAGCAGAAACGGGCTTGGTGCCTGATGGTCCTCCAACGGTCATCCTGTTCCGACAATAGAACTTTCTGTTCTCGGCTTCCTCTTCCTCGATATCCATGACAGTTTCCCTCAACTGTCGAAAATCCGTAATCATGGAGGTCATCCTCCTCAACTTGCCATAGATAGAGGGCTTGGTGCCCTTGATGATCATTTTGATTTGGTCATTCTCCGAGGGCCGAGTCTGTATTTTCAAAAGCTGGCTTCTCCATCGGTCTACATAATCCTTGAAGCTCTCATTCGATTTCTGCTAGGCATTCTCCAAGTCGCAAAGTGATAAGTCGATCTCCAAATCTGTGACATATTGATACAAGAAAGCCTCTGCCAGTGCCCTCCAATCATCTTTGACCTTCCTTTACAGGCCATGATACCATACCACAGGTGCCTCCTCAAGTGACATCCCGAACATCTTCTGGACCTGACGCTTCGACAAACCCACTGAACTCATCACAGAAACATACTGCTGGAGATGGACCCTCAGATCATTGTTTCCATTGAATTTGGCTAAGTCATGCATCTTGAACTGAGCCGGCAACTGTTCCTCAAACGTCATTGCCTTATAGTCTAGCAGATCTTCAAGCTTGCCCCTTATTTTGCGGGTAACTGATTCTACATGATCGCATAGTTTTTGTAATTCAGCCTGAGACCCGACTATCCTTCCGGCAGTATAATCTGCCATATCATAATTGAAGACAAAGATATCATCATTCAACCTGTTCGGAGGGTCCTCGCGCCTCACATTCTCAGAGCCTCCCCCAGCACGGGGCACAACCATATTAGCCATAGCGACAGTCAAAGCTTGCAGTTGCTCTGTAACTTTAGTGAGACTCGTGTCTAGCTGAACCATACGGGATACCTCGTTCTCTGATTCGCTCATGTTTGCTGACGGCCTTTTGACGAGTCTGCCCTCTTCCCTAACCCAACGGGTATCTATGGTGCCTGTTAAAATCGTATGTTTGCATGTGTATGCGCGATGCATGAAATATATAAGTCGGCCCATTATAATTTTAAAGCATTCAATCATACTATTATGAGGTGCAAACTTGTCCCTGTTGAAAAAGGCCCAACAGGTTTACACTTTTGCGATAACATGACTAAACGACTTCAAATGATAAGAGCCTAAATGCAAAATGGCCCATCGGTATTTTAGAAGCTTTTGGCCCGACTGTCATAAAGCACGGACTCGTCCCAGTTTAAATGGCCCAACAAGCCCATACCTCATGACAAAAGTCCAACTGAATCTAAATGACGATAGTCCTAAACATAAATATAAAGGAATAGTTTCTATTGGTCCTACAACTACAGTTCGTATGTTGGTTTATAGGGGTATGACAAAGGCTCCCGCTGGCACAGGATTGCCCACAACTAGGACTCCCCACTCAAGGGTTCAAGCGATCAAGTGAGCGCACATTTTTTATACTTTAAGGTACGTGCCAACGAGTTATGGTGCGTGACTGACTGTCAAATAGATTTCCTATTTAGATTCCCTAGAGGAAGGGCGGAGTGAACTCTCTTAAATACCCAAGCCTCTTAGACTCTTATCGCCTTGGTGCCAGGAATAAACAACAAGTCCTCCAAATTAGTCCATCACACTAAGCTTCGAGTAAATTATTATCTAGGTAACTTTGCAGCTTTTCCTCCCAGTTATGGAAATGTAGTGAATGAAAGAAGACACCAAACCATTACCTTGCTTTAAAAGTGCCTTTGATTAAACCCCTTCAACCCACTGTAGACACGGTTAACTAAAATAAAAATCACAAACATTACAAGGTATTATTTCTGGGCCAATCCTCTATCCCCAGTGGAGTCGCCAGACTGTAGGACACAGAAATAGGCGATGCTGTTCTAGGCTCGTAGCCTGGTCGGGAGTACGGAGTAGCCCACGGGGAACTAAATCGGAGAAATAACATGGAGTCGCCACCCACTGTGATCTGGGAAAATGATTTAAGGCCGCACTCACCCCTCGCAAGGGAAGACCTCAAACCGTTGGGTTTGGAATGGTCCCTTACTTATGCCACTTGTAATGAAAGGATTTATGTTTTAATATAACCGAGTCTACGCAAGAACAACCTAAATCTATGTTTGTATATAACCTATATCTAAGTTTGCATGTATAAAAGTAAGTCGTCATAACAACAAGCACACAATAATCACATGAACATATTGAATTATCAAGCGAAAATAAATAGCAACCTAAACATAAATATAAATTAAATTCCTAATGCCAAATAAATAACTAATCATGCTTGGAAATAACCAACCAAATCATGCATAAAAGAAGATAACATACTAAACGACTTAATCATGCATAAAAGAAAATAACATACTAAACGACTAAATCATGAATAAACATAAGATTGGATGAAACGAAATATGTGTGTCTCTCAAGCGGTACGTGGTGTTGTATACCAAGTACAAACTGCACTACTGTCCATTCGGATTCGGCTACGGAATTTACTTTTGGGTTTCCATCCGATATACCACAAGAGAGAACACATATTCCATTCATCCAAATGTTATAGCATACATTGACAAACAATATTCATGCTATGTAAAATAAATAACAAAAATAAATGAGGATAAGTAAAAAGGGTGCCCTCAGGTCCAACCTCTTAAGTTGTATTTTGGAAGTGCGCCACGCGATTGTCGAAAGGGTTAATGCTTCAGGACTTTTCCGATTTACTGGTTCGTTGTTTTCCTTCGCTGTCTCACTATTTTGGGCTGCTGTTTACTCACTGGTTTTGCTATATTTTGCTATTTTTCAGGGTAGAATTTTGTTGGTGAGGGTGCAGTTTCTAGGTAGTTTTATATGTCAAATTTAGGACAGTTTTCGTGATGAAAATAGTGCAGTTTTTTGGGTGGTTTCGGTGATCAAAAGGGGCAGTTTTTATGCAGATTTAGGAGGTAGTTTGCTAGGAAATTTGTGGCAATGTGAGGGCTGGTTGAGGGCGTGAATTGAAGGCAGTGCATGGGCGTTTTGTGGGCATGAATTAAAGGTAATGCATGGGTTGTTTGTGGGCGTGAATTGAAAGTAGTGCAGAGGTTGTTTGTGGGGGGTTTGGGCGTAAGTTGAAGGCTGTTTGTGTGCGTGAGTTGAAGGCTGTTTGTGGGGGGTTTTGTCTGTGAGATCGAGGGTTGTTTGAAGGGTGTTTGCTGGTTGCTTGTATTCAGTGTACAATTTTGTTTTGTTGCTCGGCTGTGGAGGGTATTTGTGTTGTTTGTTCACGGCAATTGCAATGAGAATTTCTTTGTGTGGGGCGTGAAAAGCTAGGGTGTGAAGGGTTGGTTTAGTCTTCTTTTTATAGGCAAGGGTTAAGGGTTTATCTTATGCGAATAGGAAAGGATATTGAGTGATTATGAAATGATATTTAATTTGTGTGTCATAAGGAAATGATCTTCTTAATTAGGAAGGTAAATGGATTTGATTTGATTTCATTTTTTTTTATTTAGTTTAGGCATGTGATTTAATTTGATTAGGAAAATGTTTTATAAGATTTAATTTGAATCTTTTAATTTAGGAAGGTGATTTGATTTATTTTTAACATGTGTTTAATGTGTGAGTTTGTTATTTTAGGAAGCTTTGGCTGTGGGGTTTGGTCTATTTGTGCGTGATTTTGGTTTGTTTTGGTGGGCTTGGTGTGTGGTTTCGTGATGTATGGCTTGGTGTGTGACTTGCAGGGGTTTTAGGCTAAGGATAAGTTTAAAACCGAGGCTTAACGAGCAAACCCGAAGCTAAGCAAACGAATTAAATCCAACAAGGTGTCAATTTCTGACTCTTTCCTTCCGACATCCGTTTCCCGCGACTTCCACAACTTAAAGAGGTAGTGTCTTCATGTGAGACTCATCATCGGAACTTATATGCAAAAATACAGTGCCTACATCGCTGCTAAGGCAGGCCCACAAGGAGACGTACCAAGGTTGAACTTGTCAATGATAAACTCATGTTAATTGCGTAACCCTGACAGCTAGGGCACGTTCAGGATTCCGCTTTCGCTTGAATTTATCTAGTATTTGATATTCATCCGGTATAAATAAATCTCTATCGGCTACACCCTTACAGCAGAGGCACGGTCTCAGATGTAGTCACGGAGAAATATTTATAAACCTTATTGACAAGACGAACCACATAACATGCATCAAATACATAATTACATTTAAACCTTATTAATTAGGGATTTTTCGCTAAGTGTTATACACCATAAATCTAATCAAATTAGATTAAAAAATGCATGTATAAAGTTAAGAAAACATGATTAAATATTGAATTAAAGGGCTACTGATATTAGGGGGCCTAGAATCAGACTTGCTCTGATACCATTTTGTAAGGGTTTTATTGCGGATATCCGGTAACGCAGCGGAATAGTGAAAAATCAAATTTTTCGATTTCAAAATTTTTTCTTGGATTAATAAAATAAACTTATTTATTTTATTATCCAATAATCAAATTATGAAATAAAACACTATAAATCAAATTTATGTGAATTTACCGAATTGCCTTTATACTTTGTATTTTTGTTCATTTTAGTCCGAAATTGTTCAAAACAATTTTGAATGATTCTAAATCATTAATAATATGAATTTTACATATCCCAAATGTCAAAATACAATTAGCAAAAAAAATTGCAATTTTAGCCACTAAGGCCGTGAGCCTCATTAGGGGGGAATAAGTGCATTTCGCACTTCCATTTTTCAAAACACATGCAAATGAAATCCAATCAACATAAGATTTAATATGTATCATATAGACATCCAAATACACCATATAAATGAAAAGCCCCAAATTTGGAAGTGGTCTTAAACCCTAATTTTTCAATTTCTTCAAATTGGACAAATTAGACCAAATTAACAAAATCCAATACTTCAATCATGTTTCTTCCATTCAAATCAAGTCTCAACACAATGAAATAACTATAGATCAAATCTAGGTCATTTAAGAGTGGTTCAACAACTCTAGTTTAGCAACAAGTTTATTAAACATTCAAAAGAATGCTAGTTAACATCTTATAAGCATTCTATGAACTTAATACATGCTCAAACCCATTATCAAACTTCCATCCACCAAAAACAAAAAGAACAAAGAATAGAAAAATATAAGAAACACATAGCATGAAGCCTAGAACTCAAGGAACATTTTCTTCTCTTATAGCAAGTTTGAAAAACTTACTAAAATCCAAGATTTCCTTTGTTTTCTCTTCTTTTCTCCCAAGCTTCTTTTGTTTTCTTTTAATGGAATTGTTTGATAAGTGTTGATGGTGATCAAACCCTAATGAAAAAACAAAATAATATATACCCATTCAATTTGGCCTTGGACGAATTTGGTATATATCAAATGTCAAGATATTTTAATTTTTTGCTTTATTAAAGTTCAACTTGCCAACTTGTTAATAATGATCATTACACTTTAATGAAACTTTCAACTTAGTCAACAATTGCAACTTGGTCATTAAAACAAATATCGTAACTTTAAGATATTTATAATTTAATTAATTTAATCATTTAATAATTAAATAAATAATTAATTAATTAAATACAAATATATTAAATATATGTATTATATTTACAATAAAGATCAAATATATATATATATATATATATTTATAATATTAGTCAATTTTCTCAATTTGACAATTAATTAATGTGTATTTGAATTAATCTAATATTAAATGCAAATACACAAAAATTAAGGAAATAACTATCGGGTCCCTACACATGTATTTTTCGTTTAACCTTTAAACGACTTTATAAATAATCAATAATATTTATAAATGTTGCCCTAGTTCTCTACGAGCATATTTCATTAGTGAGACTCTCTAGATTCTGGCATATCCGTCACTAAATCATATTTCATTAGTGAGACTCTTTAGATTCTGGCATATCCGTTACGAAATCCAATTTCGTGTCCATAATTTATCCACCCGTAAATTATGACCATCACGGATAAACTCGCTGAATCATACAGGTCGAGGTCATGGAAAATGTATAATTTCTCTGTCACAGGTATCCGGATAAATCCTATAGATATAGATGTAAACGCCAAATCTCTATATGGATTAACCAGTCGACTATTCTATTAGCAATCTCAAACAAAACATTTAGAACTAACTTCTAAATTGTACCACGGGCCCATGATTTTTATCTGATTGCTAATCATATGGACTACCTATGCTCCGATACACAGAACTGACAGATCCTATCTCGATACACACAAGACACCCTGAGGATCTATCTACACCCAATGAACAGGCGGAGGTCTGACCTTAATAGATCGGTGATGTGACTGCCATCTAAGTGTAGAAGATGTCTCATGTGCCCACAGTGGCATCTCAAGTCTAAGATGTTGGACCGTTATGTTGGTTTCTATTAAGGTCCCAAGATCAATAATAAGCATGAAATATGTGTGAATACAAATCGAAGAAGTTGCGGAATACTCACATCGATCGGTTGAGCGACGCGGCAACGGACAAAAATTATTTTCATGCTCATAGGACTACTCGACAGTGAGCAGATTTGGTGTCCTCCAAATTCAACTTTTGATCATCTTCTAAACTCCAAGCTTTCGTCAAATGATTCCAAGCTCGCGGGTGGGTTTCCCTATCACCTTCGTAAGACTCTTGGTGTGCTAGCACTAAGTGATTTTGCCACAAAATCATCATTATTCCCTTCCTCTTGCTCAGCATTTCTGGACAGAAAATGAAGAGAGAAAACAACCCCTCCATGGGCGTGAATGAGAGAAAAGAAAAAGAAGTGAGAGAGAGAGAGTTGGTTATTGGAAAGGTGTATATAATATACATATATGTGATTTTCAAAAAAATCAAATAAAGATATAATATATTTGCTTTCTAAAAGTCAAAAAAGTACAAGCCTTTAAATAAATCCAACAACTCCTATCACTATTCACATCAACTCACATCACTTTAATAAAGTGACAAGTTGTCAAGTCACATCACTCAAAGTGACAAGTGATTTGACGCTTGAAACGACTAGCGATTTGACACTTGATGTGACTTGCGTGCCGCATTCGAATTCGAAATGCGAATACGCTCGCAAACACTCTCGGGCTTGGGTTTGTTAATTTCGAAGATAAAATATCTCCGCAATTAATCCCAGATTAATTTTCTCTCTCAACTGATTAATCCCAGATTAATAAAGTGTGAGTCATACGTCATCGGTGAATCTTCGGGAAGCGACCCATGAGATCCCTGGATATGTTTGCAGTAAATACGGTTATCGGACTATCCGAATACGTATGTACCAAGTACTACGTTTTACCGATTTACAAGACAAGGTTAGCTTTTAGCAAAACGCCATGCCTACCCAATTCTCCGGAATGTAGAGATCTATATCAGGCGTAGTATACGTAATATCGTGTATGTCGATCCAGTATCAGATGTCACGTGCTAGGCCTGGGGCTGGAATTATGTCTGCCCCGTATGATGCACATGTCGGATGTCTGGTAACTAGTCTCTATAATCGGATATACATGACCTTGTCATAATATCCCGATGGCCGCATCACTTAAGAGTACTAGTACCGTACCCTACGTGACATCATCTCCACTATGACTGGAGTGATACTTCCGTCTTGACATCACACCCAATACACTACGGTTCTCGATATACCCAGCATAGGCGTACACAGAACCTGTTAAAGCCCTGGACGACCGCAACCAAAGTATATTGATTGTTGCAAGTATTAGCGGTGCAAGTCTCATGTTAAGACCAAATACACCTACCCTGATGTCGGACTCCCATAGACACACAATCATACTACCAATGGAATTCCCAGGGGGTCTATCCAGAGCGAAGCTGTTTCCCGTACCATCGGTAAAACACAACCTCCTACCGCACTTGCACGAGTATCCTATACTCAAATATATGAGAACTATGCCGTTATGCCCTCACAACGTGCACAAGTGCAATACTAGTCTTTTACGCATTATCGATGTCCAATCTCGATAATACTCTGACTAGGGATATTTAATGATTAATCCTTCGTGGATTGATACAGTCTCATATCATTCTCAATCCAGGAACTAATCATAGGGACCTCCTATCATTTATACATCTAGGTGATATAATCACAAATGATAAGAGTGCAATCTCCTTTGTCACATAGTTAATTTGTACAACAACACCATGATCTGTACAAATAGTGACGCTATAAGTCATAACTGTCCAACAATCTCCCACTTAGCCTATAGCCAGTCACTCGAGTGTCTGACACCCGAACTATGTACGGTTGGCTCAAACAGTTGAGAAAAGGCTTTCGTCAGCGGATTTGCATGATTATCGTCTGATGCGATTTATACGATCATCACATCGCCACGATGTATGATCCGAACGAATCAGATGAATAGTCGAAGTATATATCTGGATCGTTGATGAGACCATTAATTCTTTAGCCTGTTGACCGGCGCAATCACACGCGTATAACGCAAGCGCACGTATCGTTCAAGTAATATAAAAATATCGATCCCATGAGGACTTAATTCCTGCTGTTGTTATTAATTATTGAATCTATTTATTTACAGGTATCTAATTATAGGGAGGGGAATTGATTGCTTTGGTTGGTTGAATGTGGAATTGCTTAATTAAAATAAAAATAAAATAAACAAAAGAAAATACTAAAGAAAATGACAAAAAAACTCAAAAGATCTAGGGTCGTGACTCCACACAATACTGTTAAAAAGATGAATTGATTCTCTTATTTATGTGTACTAATTCAGTTTGCTAATCTGGAACACGAAAAATATACAAAAGCCTCTTCGATGGTCAGACATAAATACCCAGTATAACCTAACTGAACCATATTCCTATGTCAACCACATTACCCTGGATTCATTAAGTTTAAGTTCCAATTATGGCTACCCACGCCCGACAGGTATATTCCTATCCTGTAAGGAAATCTATTAAAGGGTTATTTATCCTCAAGGAAGATCGTGAGCTATTAAGTCTAAGGCTGAAACCTAAAATCCCTATGTCTAGTTCATTTTAGATTTACCACATCAATCCTATTGGTGATCAGGCAACAGGAAGCATTAAGACTAAGACCTAATAAACAACCTAAAAAATTACCAATAAAAAGAAAAATCAATTATTAAGTTTGGATATTGTGTTTTATCACTTCCCTAGAATAAAAATAAAATGATGGGGTTAGGGGATCCACTTTTAGAAATCTCCCTTACTATAATATAGAATTTAACGGTGATAGCCAACCAGCCATATAGGCGGTATTCCTTATTAAGTCAGATTTAAATGAAGTCCAACCAGCCATAAAGGCGGTATTATTATTTGTTCATAAACCAACCATATAGGCGGTGATTATCTGTCACCTAAAGATCAGCCATATAGGCGGTGATTATCTGTCACCTAAAGATCAACCATATAGGCGGTGCCACATTATGCCAAATAAATAAAACCAGCCATTAAGGCGGTAATTCCTTTTAGTGAAAAATAAATTTTATATTATAATTAAGGGAGATTAATCTAAATTAAAATATTAAAAGCTTCACCCTTCCCGCAGCGGAAATTTAACTACTAAACATAAAAAGAAAGGAGAATAAGAAGAGAACTACTGCTATTACTAAAAATAAAAATGCATAAATTAAATACTTAAAATAAATACAAACAAGATACAATCCTTAAATTCCTTACAAAAACCTAAGGAAAGAATGAGAATTACAAATGAAATGGCTTGGTATTTATAGAAAAACCTAAAGGCTTCCACCAATTTCTCCACCAATTGCTCCACAAATTGCTCCACCAAACACTCCACCAAACATGCCACACGACATGGCATCAAACATGACACCAAACATGGCACCAAACATGGCATCAAACATGGCACCAAACATGCAAGCATGTTTGGTGGAAGTTTGACAATTTTTATTTTTTTATTTTATTAATTTTATTTTATATTTTGTTAATGACTATTGTAGTTACACAAAATATACTGGATTATTCTTAAATTTAGGCCTTCCAAACTTCAGAATTCGAAAATATTTTGACTTTGAAAATTGTAGAATTTCGAGTCTTCTTTAATCCGAAACTTGAATCAGCTCAATCGGACATCGGACGAAAATGTTATGGCCAAAATACGAAACATGCACAAAATTGGAAATTTTGACTGCACTTCGTGACGCCTATAGTAAAATTTCGTTTCTGACCATTTTTCTTCCGGATTTCATCGTTTTAGCCCCAAGTTGATTTCATTAAGTCCTAATATTATTTTATCTGCAAAATAAACAAAAACACATCAAAACGTTCATAAAACTCGAGAAACTATACAAAATATTAGGTTAAATGAGTGATAAATAGTGATATAATTACCACTCATCACACACCCAAACCTAACATTTTGCTAGTCCTCGAGCAAAACAGAAAATAAAATAACATAAAAAATAAAATTACGCTAAGCCACTTTCGTAGGGATCACAGTTGCATTTAGCTTATGCAACAAGCCTTTAAACCCCCAAGTGTCCCTAGTGGACGAGTTGTACTCTCGTGAGGGCTTACAGCAACAATACCCACAAACGTTTGTTAAAAGTAAAAAGATAGTAAAACTAATGCACACAAAAGCAAAAAAAAAACAAGAGAAAAGAAAATAAAGAAGTTAGTGACTAATTAGGTGAAACTTCTACTTCAAGTTTGTAGTTGTTTTGTTTCTTTCTAAATTACCGAATAAGTAAATTCTCCGATAATAATTACCATTCTCCATATACACAGTCAACACAATATTAATCAATTCATTTTTTTCCCACAACAGTCACAAGTGCAGTTGATAAGAGAGTAATATTTTTGTCCTAAAGTTTTATCAGAATTCACACCTTTTTGTAGCAATTGAATAATTTTTATGATTTTTCTGATTTTTTTCTTTCTTTTTTTTGGTTTTATTTTTTATTTATATACAATATCTTCTGTCTATATAGCGAGATTTGGGTCGGTGGCACCCAAACCAGTTGACTTTAGGGCACCAGGTGTTAAGACACCCCTACGGACTTAATTACTCAGACTTCAGATATATATATATATATATATATATATATATATATATATATATTTTTTTTGCAACATCTTTGATCCATGTAACGAGCTTTGGGCCAGTGACTCCCAAACCAGTTGGCTTTAGGGCACTAGGTGTTAAAACACCCATACGGACTTAATAACTCGGATCTCAAATGTTTTTTTTTTCATTTTTCATTTTTTTTACTCCATTGCCATTTATAGATGCTTCCTCCAATTTAACTAGAGCACTAAATATTACAAAATTTTCAATTACAACTCATGTTTTTGTATGTTACTATACATATTGATAATACCTGCCAACTGAGCATATGAAGAACCTTTTTAGTCAGTATTATGGAGAATCTACAGATTAAATAATTTAAAATGAAATAAACAAGAATTAACTTGTTTCGAAATAGGTTTGAAATACGTCTCTCACCAATTTCACCATTTTTAGTCAAAATAAAAACACAAAAACGCAAGATATTTTTGTAATTTTTGAAAATTTTCAATTTTTTTTCGAAAATTTTTGACTAAAAATAAAACAAAAAGAAAAAACAAGATACAAATTAACTAATTCCCTCCCCCAAACCTAAATGAGACATTGTCCCCAATGTCTTAAATAGTAGAAGAAGAGTTTAGGAAACCGTACCTGGTTAGCTGGAAATCTACGAAAAACTACCGATTAAGATCTATGTCCAATTTACGCTTCTTACCACGATCGTTGTCTGACCAGTCCAACTTGGAGAGAATGGGGTCGATTTTTGGTTCAAAGGCTATGATTTAGTCAATTAATTCTTTAGCCTTTGTCGCAATCAGGAAGATATCATGTACTGATTTGGTGACGAATTCCTGTCTTTTAGCTTCCGCAAGAAATACAAACAGAAAATCGAAGAAATGCTCAATGTTAAGTAAACCAATAGGCTTTCGATGAATATTCAAGTGCACCCATGATGCCACAGTGAATATTTCTTCAAATGTTCCGAGCCCGCCTGGTAATGCATTGAAAGCATCAGCAGTATTGACCATTTCACGGAACTGTTCAGACATACTCGATACAATGCGCTAATCTCCATTTGTTTCTCCGATTAAGTGTTCGTCCGCCAAAGGTTTTGGAATGATTCCCAAAACATGTCTGCCACCATCCTGAACAGCTTTTGAAATACTTCCCATCATTCCAAGATTGCCACCGCCATATACTAGGTGCATATTTCGCTCCGCTATGACTCGCCCCAATTCCTTTGCAGCCTCAATGAATTCTGGTTTGTTACCAGAATTGGATCCACATAAAACACAAATTCGCTTGATCCGCTGCTGTGAAGTTGCTTCCATTTTCTCTCTCTTATTTGGATGTATATCTGGATGTGTCGAAGAGAGAAATGACGAGATAAATTTATAGATCCTGAAAAGGGTGAGTAATAATTGCACTAGTATCTGCCAAATGACAATTATTAGAATAACGTTAAAATAAATCATGAAAAGTCAAAAAGTATAAATCTTGTCGGCGAAAATAAAAAAAAAAGTACAAAAGAAAAGTAAATCAAAGCAATAATTAAGGCAACAAAATTGTGTACTCAATACTCCACTTGCTTGGTATAAATTCATTAGGATGCGTCTCAAGAATTCATTCCTTACTCAGTCATCTCTAATGATTTAGCTCTCCTCTTTGCGATCAACAAAACACCATTCCTTCTGTCTTAAAATGCTCCATTTGTGCTTTTACGTGAAATACTAACACACAAAATTAAAAAGTTCACAGAAAATGTATACACTAAATATGAAAACATAAATTAAAATAAATTGCATGGGTTACCTCCTTGCTAGCGCTAAATTTTCCGTCTTCAGCCAGACGTGACTGAAATCTTTTTGTCAAGGAGGTTTCAACGTCGTTTTGGATGTCCGATTAAAGACAATCATCCCATGAGCGTTGCTTTTGAAGGGTCTCTTCCAACGGTAAGGTGACAAAGATAATTTTATCTCATTCAGTGCTCGTGCCACATTTTTTTATCATTGTCGCTCCAGTAGTTCCTGAAAAGAAAGAAAGAAAATCATGAGGTCTCGTATGGTGCTTGACTTGGAATGGGATTTCCATTTTGTCAAGTTTCTGGGTGATGTCTTTGATTTGTACTCCCCAAAACAATGATGTTTCTCTTGAATGCACTGGATCTTTATTAAGGTCAGACATTTGTTCTTCTATTTCGATCCCCGGCAACAGCACCAAAAACTTGACCGGCGTAATCACACGTGTATAACGCAAGCGCACGTATCGTTCAAGTAGTATAAAAATATCGATCCCATGAGGACTTAATTCCTGCTGTTGTTATTAATTATTGAATCTATTTATTTACAGGTATCTAATTATAGGGAGGGGGAATTGATTGCTTTGGTTGGTTGAATGTGGAATTGCTTAATTAAAATAAAAATAAAATAAACAAAAGAAAATACTAAAGAAAATTACAAAAAACTCAAAAGATCTAGGGTCGTGACTCCACACAATACTGTTAAAAAGATGAATTGATTCTCTTATTTATGTGTACTAATTCAGTTTGCTAATCTGGAACACGAAAATATACAAAAGCCTCTTCGATGGTCAGACATAAATACCCAGTATAACATAATTGAACCATATTCCTATGTCAACCACATTACCCTGGATTCATTAAGTTTAAGTTCCAATTATGGCTACCCACGCCCAACAGGTATATTCCTATCCTGTAAGGAAATCTATTAAAGGGTTATCTATCCTCAAGGAAGATCGTGAGCTATTAAGTCTAAGGCTGAAACCTAAAATCCCTATGTCTAGTTCATTTTAGATTTACCACATCAATCCTATTGGTGATCAGGCAACAGGAAGCATTAAGACTAAGACCTAATAAACAACCTAAAGAATTACCCATAAAAAGAAAAATCAATTTTTAAGTGTGGATATTGTGTTTTATCACTTCCCTATAAAATGCTGGGGGTTAGGGGATCCACTTTTACTATTTATAATTTAGAAATATCACTTACTATAATATAGAATTTAACGGTGATAGCCAACCAGTCATGTAGGCGGTATTCCTTATTAAGTCAGATTTAAATGAAGTCCAACCAGCCATAAAGGCGGTATTATTATTTGTTCATAAACCAGCCATATAGGCGGTAATTATCTGTCACCTAAAGACCAGCCATATAGGCGGTGCCATAATATGCCAAATAAATAAAACCAGCCATTAAGGCAGTAATTCCTTTTAGTGAATAATAAATTTTATATTATAATTAAGGGAGATTAATCTAAATTAAAATATTAAAAGCGTCACCCTTCCCCTAGCAGAAATTTAACTACTAAACATAAAAAGAAAGGAGAAGAAGAAGAGAACTACTGCTATTACTGAAAATAAAAAAATGCATAAATTAAATACTTAAAATAAATACAAACAAGATGCAATCCTTAAATTCCTTACAAAAACCTAAGGAAAGCATGAGAATTACAATTGAGATGGCTTGATATTTATAGAAAAACCTAAAGGCTTCCACCAATTTCTCCACCGATTGCTCCACAAATTGCTCCATCAAACACTTCACCAAACATACCACAAGACATGGCATCAAACATGGCACCAAACATGGCACCAAATATGACATCAAACATGGCACCAAACATGCAAGCCTGTTTGGTGGAAGTTTGACAATTTTTATTTTTTTATGTTATTAATTTTATTTTATATTTTGTTAATGACTATAGTAGTTATACAAAATATACTGGATTATTCATCAATTTCGGCTTTCCAAACTTCAGAATTCGAAAATATTATGACTTCCAAAATTTTAGATCTTCGAATCTTCTTTAATTTGAAACTTGAATCAGCTCAATCGGACATCGGACGAAAATGTTATGGCCAAAATATGAAACATGCACAAAATTGGAAATTTTGACTGCACTTCATGTCGCCTATAGTAAAATTTCGTTTTTGACCATTTTTCCTCCGGATTTCATCGTTTTAGCCCCGAGTTGATTCCATTAAGTCCCAATATTATTTTTATCTATAAAATAAACAAAAACACATCAAAACGTTCATAAAACTCGAGAAACTATACAAAATATTAGGTTAAATGAGTGAGAAATAGTGATATAATTACCACTCATCACCTGTGCTGACGCCTAGCTCAGCTGCTAACAGAACTATATCTAATCTAATTAGATTTTTTATCGACCCAAATGGCTTCTATTGCTGCCTCAGCTGCAGCAATAATCCGCATTTGTTGTTTATTTGGTAACAGTATCTTGCTTGGAAGATTTCCAGCTCACTGTTCCGTTACTCAAACTGTTCAGTACCGTTGTTTTCATCGATTTTAGAAACTTGCAGTAGTGATCCCAGTCACTTCAAGTTCCCCTTCTCCATAGATTAAGACATCATCCTTAGTTCTTTAAGGTACTAACAGAAGTTCTTAATATCAATCCAGTGACTATCACTTGGATTGGCCTGTTTGTGAATTCATATGCTCAAAGCGTATGAGACACCAGGTCACGTACATTTTTCAATGTACAATTTCTCAGAGAGTTTTAACAACTTTAAATCTATCCTAGTAGATCTTTATTCCTAGAATAAAGGTTGTTTCTCCCAAGAATTCTATGGAGAATTTTTCTTGAATTGGCCCGTTTGACAGATCGATGACATTTACACTTTTTACCAAGTAAATAGTGTTTTAGGCACTTTGCCCAAAAAACTAGATTCGTAGACTTTATTTGATTAGAATCAAATCAGTCTGAGAACCCACTATTCAAAAGTGTGGATATACGATTCTGGTTTAATTGTGTCCCAGACAACAATGCCACAAATTAGTTTCTTCTGATCAAATCAGTTCGAGCTATTTGATTGTCATTATATGTTTGAGATTTTATTTATATTCAAAATATAAATACTGTTATTCACATCTAATGTTTTATCTCAATATCATATTTATATAATAAAACACTTTAGTGTTCTAGAATATAAAGGTAAATCCGCAACGGATTAAACACTGATATAAAGATAATGTTCCTAGTCAAACTAGTTACATTATAACAGTTTCCTAATTTAAGTACACACCCGAAGGTGGTTCCCAAACTTAGGTATCTACGGTTAAAACAGCGACAGTTGTCCCGTTTCCTATTAGTAGATTAATCTCAATCGAAGTTAGTATCCTATTCATAACAGATTCTGAACATCAATGCATATTTATGTATCACACTAAATATTTAAAATCCAATTTCAATACTAGTAGTGAACATAATTTTGACAAACATTTTTGAAGTCAGAACCTTGCTCGTCTTCAATTCCTTCATGTCTGCTTTGTCCAAACAGCAGTCACGTTTCTGCGATCCCATTTGCCACAATTTAGGCAGACATTTTGGGATATGTCATTTATCTTCCCAGAAGATTATAATGATTTTGCCTTTGCCTAATTCAATACTCTAGAAGCCTTTGGCCAAGCATTGGCCTTCTAGAATATCGAAGTAAAGTGCGCCTTGCGCTACTTGCCTAATTGCAAAGTTTGACTTTATCTCATTGAGAATAGTCATTAACCCTCCAAGAGTTATTTATTGAAATTTAGTACTTCTAAGATTTAAATATAAATCTGTGAAGATCCTTCAATTTCAACATCATACTTTAAGGATCTAACCCTTAATTCTGACAAAGAAATTAAGGAGTCTACTTGACAAGTGTAATGGATTAAGCACTTAAGTTATCATTAAATGAATCTTCCAAAGATCATGCTCTACTATTGCTTAACTCCGGGCTTATGCCTAATATGTTATTTTATCAAATAAAGTAACTTATTAGTTTCCAGGACCATCCTGAAATAATTCCCAATTTGAAAATTAAACCATTTAAATACATTTTCCCTAGGATTATGTTTTAAATGTCAATCTTTCAATTTCATCTTGATTCTGATAGTCCAACTATTTAATCAACGATTTTGGTACTATTAATATAATGATTACTATAGTCCAACTATATAATCAACTATATCTTTAAATTTGTTAAATTCAATTATATTGATTACTATAATCCAATTATAAAATCAACTATTAATGAATTTGTTTGAGTATAGTCCAACTATATAAATTAAAACAACATTAAATATTAGTCCAACTAATACTTTAATTTATTTGACGAATGATATTTGTTTGAGCTCGTATGACAAGTAATTAAACGAATATTGCAAATTTAATACTTGCCTCCCACTATTTTTCGGCGAGCCTCTAACCCTCTGTTGAGTACTCGGGAAACCGTGTTTCCTAGTGGGCTAGGATCCCGTTAAATGTCACACAATCTTGACTTTTTTTTTGGATAAGGTAAGTATTATAACCAAAGAAAGCTATACAAAGAGCAAAGGGGCATACCCCAGGCACTAGAGAGGATGGGCTTGGTTGGGCCAAGTTGGTTTAGGTCAATTGGATTGGATCCAAATTGGGCCTAAATCATTCCATTAAGTCCAAATATGACTAATGGGCCTATTAATGTTTAATTGGGCATAATGGGCCTAAATTGGTTTCTTAGCAAATAAGGTGATTCCTTAATTGGGCTTTGATATTTAGGTTTGACTCATATTGACCAAAGTCCATGCCTTAAGAAATTAATTGAAAGCCCATTGGACTTTAATTAAATGACATTGGATGTTAATTGGGCTTTGAGACCCATTAAGATAAGATTTGGAATCTAAGTCATAAAGGCGCATTAAAAAAGTATAGTTATTTAATTTAGAATTAAATATAGAATTAGTATTGAATACAAATTAAATTAGATTTAAATTGTAGTTTGATATAATTCAAGAATTCGTACTTCGAGTACTTATTCTCAAAGAGTTGGACTCGCGCAAATCAAATCATTGTTTGAACATTGGATGATCACTTTATTCAAAGATTAATTAATTAGATTAGATTAATTGAATAACATGCTTTGAGTGAATACATGGATGTGTTGAATGAATAACATATATCAGATGAATATTAGAAGGGAAGGGCAATTTTGGAAATTGTTGTAAAATTAGAATTTATTAAATTGGACTTGCGTGTCCAGCCTTATCTCTCTTGATTCTTTGTAATTCTATTCTCACCTAATTCCCCTCAATGTTAATGAGGTTTCTTTAATTGTATTATGTAATTGAGTAGAAGTAAGAATAGTGCTAGCCGGGGAGAGGAAATTGAGTGATTTGTTCTAGGAACAATCTATGAGATATCCATCATTATTAATTTATTTTGCGCGCCTTATTATGCTTTTAGAATGTATGCTTAAGGGTGTATGATGAGACCTAACAAAGATAATTAATTGGTTGCCAATTTACGCGAAAAACCCTCAAACATATTAAGCGTTTTCCTTCCATTGAGTGATTCTTACTCAATATCCAAG
The DNA here is from genome assembly GCA_019454045.1 of Zanthoxylum bungeanum. Lineage (NCBI taxonomy): Eukaryota > Viridiplantae > Streptophyta > Magnoliopsida > Sapindales > Rutaceae > Zanthoxylum > Zanthoxylum bungeanum. The sequence goes on from SKCR01042467.1 coordinate 63,312, forward strand.
ATTGGCACTGGTTTGTTGGCCAAAGTCAAGACCTTTATCCATGGCGGATGTGTTTGAATCATGAAGGCTTTGTTCCATATCGTATGTCTTGTCCAAGTTGTGATTTGTTGGCCAAAGTCAAGATCACTTCTTGACCATCGACATCGATGTTGGGTTTCTACTACAGTCCCGGGATCATTTTCAAGAAATGGAATCCATGTGAATACAATAAAAGAAGTATGGCGGAATCATACTTACATAGATCGGATGAGAGATGCGTGGAACAACAAAAATCTTCAAGCTTTAAGCTCCTTGAAATCACGGTTTTGGTCCATTTTTGTGCTTCCAATTTCGGCCATGGATGTCCTCCATTGAAGTCCTCCAAGCTCCAAGCTCCAAGCTTTGCAAACGAATTCCAAACTCATGGGATAAGTTTCACTATCACCTTTGTATGACTCATCAAGTGTGCTAGCAAGTAAAATGAACCAAAATCTTTCCTTTGGTGAAGAGAGAAATTCAGCCATTAGAGAGAGAAAGGGAGAGAATTCGGTCCTTGTGTGTAGGAGATGAGAGAATGAGATGTGTTACAAGTTTTGTCCAAGACAAGAATAATTGAGAAATGTGTTTTGCCAAAAACAAAAGCTTAGTGTTTTGTGATTACAAAACACAATGCATGGTGTTTAGTAATTGCAAAACACAATGCCTTGTGTATTGTGTTTCAAAACACAATACATGGAGTTTGCCAACCACTACCACATTATATAATAAAATAATGTTAGTGGAGTGGTCACTTATTAAATTCGAAATTCAAATCAGCAACTGCGGCAAAAGCTCGGGTTCGGTTTCGTTAATTCCGAATTAACGAATTTTCCGTTGCGACGTAATTAAATCAAATTTAATTAAATAATAATGCCTATCAAAATTATTACGAAAGTCGATCACGAATTAATTCGTTCGCCCGAATTAAAATCCAATTTTAACTTTGCATCGAAATCCAATTTCCGCTAATATATCGAATATATCATTCAAGTCTCAAATAAATAAATTAAATAGAAAAATCTAATTTAACTATTAAATTTATTTTATCGATCAATTCTAAATTAATCGTTCTCTCTCTTCACGTCGAATTTTATCCCGGATAAAATTCTCACCGTAATTAATCCCAGATTAATTTTCTCTCTCTGTAATAATTAATCCTAGATTAATTATCCGTTCGAGTCATACGTCATCGGTGAATCTTCGGGAAGCGACCCATAAGATCCCTGGATATGTTGGCAGTAAATCCGATCGTCGGACTATCCGAACACGTGCGTACCTGGTACCACGTTCCTACCGATTTACAAGACATGGTTGGCTTCTAGTAAAGCACCATGCCTACTCAATTCTCCAGAAATATTCTTTTAAGGAATATATAATCTATAACAGGCGTAGTATACGTAGTATTGCGTATTGCGATCCAGTATCGGATGTCACATGCTAGGCGTGGGGCTGGAATTGTGTCTGCCCCGTACGAAACACATATCGGATCTCTGGTAACTAGTCTCTATAATCGGATAACTATGACCTTGTCATATTATCCCGATAGCTGCAGCATATAAGAGAACCAGTTCCGTATCCTACGTGATCATCATCTCCATATGACTGAAGTGATACTTCCGTCTTGACATCACACCCAATACACTACGATTCTCAATATACCCAGAAGAGGCGTACACAGAACCTGTTAAAGCCCTGGATGACCAAAACCAAAGTATATTGATTGTCGCAAGTATTAGCGGTGCAAGTCTCAGGTTAATACCAAATACACCTACCCTGAATTCGGATTCCCATAGACACATAGTCATACTACCAATGGGTTTCTGAGGGGTTCTATCCAGAGCGAAGCTGTTATCCGTACAATCGGTAAAACACAACCTCATATTACACATGCATGAGTATCCAATACCCAAATATATGAGAACTATGCCGTTATGCCTTCACAACGCACACAAGTGTAATACTAGTCATTTACGCATTATCGATAATATTCTGACTAGGGATATTTAATGATTAATCATTCGTGGATTGATACTGTCTCATATCATCTCAATCCAGGAACTAATCATATGGACCTCCTATCATTTATACATCTAGGTGATCTAATCACAAATGATAAGAGAGCAATCTCCTTTGTCACATAGTTAATTTGTACAACAACACCATGATATGTACAAATAGTGACGCTATGGGTCATAATTGTCCAAAAATCTCCCACTTGGCCTGTAGCCAGTCACTCGAGTGTCTACCACCCGAACTATGTACGGTTCGCTCAAACTGCAGAGGAAAGGCTTTCGTCAGTGGATTTGCATGATTATCGTCTGATGCGATTTATTCGATCATCACATCGCCACGATGTATGATCCGAACGAATCAGATGAATAGTCGAAGTATATATCTGGATCGTTGATGAGACCATTAATTTAGCCTGTGATGCAGCCTAGCTCAGCTCCTAACAGAACTACTCCTAATCTGATTAGGATTATTATGAATCCAGAAAGCTTCTATTGCTGCCTCAGCTTGCAGCAATATCCCTTTTTTTGTTTATTCGGTAACAGTATCTTGCTAGGAAGATTTCCAGCTCACTGTTCCGTTATTCAAACTGTATAGTACCGTTATTTGCGACTTATAGTCGTTTATATCGGTTAGGAAACTTGCAGTAGTGATGCCAGTCACTTCAAGTTCCCCTTTCTCCATAGATTAAGACAGCATCCTTAGTTCTCTAAGATACTTAAGGATGTACTTAACATCAATCCAGTGACTATCACTTGTATTGGCCTGATTGTGACTCCATATACTCAAAGCTTATGAGACACCAGGTCGCGTACATTTATTTCAATATACGAGTTCTCGGAGAGTGTTAACAACTTTTAGATCTATCCCAGTAGATCTTTATTCCTAGAATAAATGTTGTTTCTCCCAAGAATTCTACGGAGAATTTTTCATGAAAGCCAAACTTACACCGATTGTATATGGGAATGTCATTTCCAAGAAATGATATCATCATCATTATTTAGGACAATCATTGTCAGTGCGATCCCACTAACCTCCCTATATACACAAGAATCATTTTCGTTTTGAATCAAATCATACATCATTATGATTACATCAAAACGATAGTTCCAAGAACTCAATGCTTGCTTCAATCCATCTATGGATCGAATAACCTGCAAACCTTGTTTGCGAGTTATTGGTACGATAAAATCGTTAGAATGTTATAAACATCCTCCAAAAGGTTTCCGTTTAAGGAAAGCGATTTTGACGTTCATCCGCCACATTTCATAAATGAAACATGCAGCATTAGCAAGCATTATCCAAATGGATTTAACATTGCAACAGGTAAAAGGTTTCGTCGTAATCAACACCATGTTGATGACGATACCCTTTCGTAATAAGTCTAGCTTAGTACGTTGGTATGTTGCCATCCATGTATGTCTCCCTTGAAGACTTATATAGTACCAATAGGCATAATGCCTTTCGGTACAACAACCAGTATCCAAACTTGGTTGATATACATGGAATCCATTCCGGAATTTATGGCACTTTACCATAATAGGGAGTCGATACCTTGTATCACTTCCTCATACGTAGTCGGTTTGTATTCCTCAATAAGATTGACATCTTCATGAGGTGAGATCAGAAACCCATACCCCAGGTTGTCTTTTGACTCTCTCCGATCTATGCGGTTCTTGTGTATTCGAAGATTATTGGTATAATTTCATCCTTGATGAACTATTTGTGTTCCATTAAGGAATCGGTGCCTAGAATAGTATTACTCCGATTTTCATCGAGTTTTACTATCCTCCCACTTACCACTGCATATAGGTATTCCTCTTAGGAAGAACGCATGGTGAGCAACAATTACATTGTTCTCTTGTGAGATGTATAAGTACTATATTTTGGTTTCCCTAGGATAACCTACAAGTTAGGCACTTATCCAATTTGGGTTCTTGTTTGGTATCATCCAAACATATGTCCAGCATACCTAAATCTTCAGGAATGAGAAAACCCGGTTTCTTTCCTGTTCATATCTAATATGAAGTCTGTCAAACAGATTTTTATGGAACCTTATTCAAAATAAATTTTGCACTGTTGAATGCGTATCCGTTGAAGGAAATGGTAGCTCAGAGCAACTCATGATTAACCTTATCATATCCAACAAAATTTGATTTCTCATTTCGGACACACCGTCAGGATGACGTGTCCAGTGAGGAGTCCTTATTGAAAGAATACTATACTCTTTCAAGTATTTGAGAAACTTACTGTTTAAGTATTTTCATCATGGTCTAACCGTGATGATTTAATACTTTAGCCGATCTGTTTGTCTACTTCGTGTCGAAACTCTAAAAGTTTCTGATTTGTGTTTCAAAAGAAACACATAACCATAACGCGATGCCATATCCATAAAGGTCATGAAACATTCATATCCACATCTAGCCTAGCTAGATATGGGCCCACTTACGTCACTATGAACGAGGGCTAACAGATCGGTGGCACTTGCATTTTTACCAAGTAAAGTTGTTTTAGACACTTTGCCCAATGAGCTAGATTCATAGACTTTATTTGAATAGGATCAAATCAGTCCTAGTACCCACTCTTCGAAAGAGTGGATATACGAGTCTTGTTTAATTGTGTCCTAGACAACAATGCCACTAATAAGTCTCAACTGATTAATTCAGTTTGAGCTATTTGTTTGTCATGTTATATGTTTGAGATTTAATTTATATTCAAAATATAAACACTGTTATTCACATCTAATGTGTTTATCTCAATATCATCTTTATAAAATAAAACACTTTAGTGTTCTAGAATATAAAGGTATACTCGCAACGAGTTATACACTGATATAGAGATAATGTTTCTAGTCAAACTAGGAATATTATAACAGTTTCCTAATTTAAGTACACACCCGAAGGGTAGTTCCTAAATTTAGGTTTCTACGGTTAAAACAGCGACTATCGTCCCGTTTTCAATTCGTAGGTAAATCTCAACTGAAGTCAGTATCCTGCTAATTAGCAGATGCTGCACATCAATACATATTTATGTACCACATTTAGTATCTAAAATCCAATTTTAATACTAGTAGTGAACATTTTTATAACAAACATATTTGAAGTTAGAGCCTTGCCCTTCTTCAAGTCCTTCATGTTTGCCTTGTCCATACGGCAATCACTTTTCAGTGATCCTGTTTGCCACAGTTCAGGCAGACATCTTGGGATATGTCATTTGTCTTCCTAGAAGACTATGATGATTTTGCCTTTGCCCTTTTATTCACATTCCATAAGCCTTTATGCCTAGCCTTGGCCTTCTAGAATGTCGAAATAAGATGCGTCTTGCTCTTCTTGCCTTATTGCAAACTTTGGCTTTGTCTCATTGAGTATAGCCATTAACTCTCCAAGAGTTTTGTATTGCAATTAGTACTTCTAAGATCTAAGTATAGATCTATGAAGATCCTTCAATTTTTATATCATACTATAAGGATCTAATCCTTAGTTCTGACAAAGAAATTAAGGAGTAAATTCGGCAAGCATAACGGATTGAGCACTAAAGTTATCATCACATGAATCTTCCAAAGATCATGCTCTACTTATTTGCTTAACTCTGGGCTTAAGCTCGAGATGTTACATTTATCAAATAAAGTAACTTCTCGATTCTCAGAACTATTCTGAGGTTCTATTCCCAATTTGAAAATTAAAGTCGTTTAAATACTTTTCTCCCAGGATTATGTTTTAAACACTTAATCTTTCAATTTATCTTGATTGCTATAGTCCAACTATCCAATCAACGATTTTAGGTACTATTTATTATAATGACTACTATAGTCCAACTATTTAATCAACTATAATTTAAATGATTAAATTCAATTATATTGATTACTATAATCCAATTATATAATCAACTATAAATGTTCAATTTAAATTCAAATATATTGATTACTATAATCCAATTATATAATCAACTATAAATGATTAGTTTGAATTATAGTCCAACTGTTTAATTAAAACAACATTAAATATTAGTCCAACTAATATATTAATTATTTGACGAAAAAATTTAAATGAGCGCGTATGGCAAGTAACTAAACGAAATTGCAAATTTAATACTTGCCTCCCACTATTTTTCGACGAGCCTCTAACCCTCTGTTGAGTACTCGGGAAACCTAGTTTCCTAGTGGGCTAGGATTCCGTTAAATAACACACAATCTTGACTTTGACCAACAAATTGTATGATAATTAACTAGGTAGATCTCTAAGATCAATTGGATCCTATCCAATTCATAGATCCAGTAGGTGGACATCCAAGTCTGAAACATATATCCTATAATGCCAATATATTTAATATATATTCCCTAACTTTTTTCCTCTGAATCAACTAAGCCTTGGCTTTGGTACAACAAACTTAATGATCCCAGTTAAGCGGAACCCATTGACCTTAGAAAACTTCGTAATCAATATCGATGGACAAGAAGTGATCTTGACTTTGGCCAACAAATCAGAACTTGGACAAGACACCGATATGGAACAAAGCCTTCATGATTCAAACACATCCGCAACGGACAAAGGTCTTGACTTTGGCCAACAAACCAATGCCAGTCTTGGATCTTGAGTAAGAATCACTCAATGGAAGGAAAACACTTAATATTTCGTTGAGGGTTTTTCGCGTGAAAATTGGCAACCAATTTATTATCTTTGTTAAGGTCTCATCATCATACACCCTTAAACATGCATTCTAAACACATAATAAGGCGCGTAAATAAATAAAATAATAATGATATACGGATGGATACTTTACACATTATTCCTAGAACAAATCTCTCCATTTCGTCTCTCAAGCTAGCACTGGTATTACTTCTACCCAATTACATAACACTTCTAAAGAAACCTCATTTACATTGAGGGGAATAGGTGAGAAGAGAAATACACAGAGTCAAGAGATAAGGCTGGACAAGCAGGTCCAATTTAATAAATTCTAAATTTATTACAACAATTTCCAAAATTGCCCTCACCCATCTAATATCCATCTGATATACATTATTCATACATCGCATCCATATATTCACACGAGCATGTTATCAATCAATCTAATCCAATTAATTAATCTGAATATTAATGACCATCCAATGTTCAAACAACGATTTGATTTTGCGCGAGTCCGACTCGTTTTGCGAATAAGTGCTCAAAGTACGAATTCTTGAATTATATTAAACTACAACATTAAATCCAATTTAATTTGTATTTAATCCTAATTCATTATTTAATTCCAAATTAAATATTACACTTTATTAACGAACCTATACGACTTAGATTCTAAATCTAATCATTACGGGTCTCAAAGCCCGATTAACATCCAATGTCAATTTTAATTAAAGTCCAATGGGCTTTCAATTAATTTCATAAGGCATGGACTTTTGGTCAATATGGGTCAAACCCAAATACCAAAGCCCATATAAGGAATCACCCTTAAATGCCAAGAAACCAATTTAGGCCCATTAGGCCCAATTAAAATATTAAAGGTCCATTAGCCATAATTGGACTTTATGGATATGGTTTTGGGCCCAATTTAGCCTAAACCAATCTTGGTACAACCAAGCCCATTAAGCCCAATTACAACTTAAAAGCCCAATTCCAAATTTGGCCCAATTAATTTAATTTCAAAATTCCAAATTTCTTAATTAAATTAACCAAAGTGTATTTCATAATTAATTAACCAAATTAACATTTTCAAAATACTAATTCACTCAATTAATTATGCTCATTATCATCAACATATGTCCAATACATTTGAATCAAAAAATCACATCATTTCCATGCTTATCATTCACGGTAATATAGGGATTTCTTTGTCCGATTCGGTTTTAATCCAATTAAATCCTAAATCAACATTTCCCAATTGATTTCAACTCATCCAATGATCAAAATCAAAAAATACCATGAGCTTAGGGTACACTTAAGATTCGGCCAAGTCTAAAATTATTGGGGAAAATTTATCCAATTCGATTTTTGTCAAATTGATCATGCATAACACCATGTTATCATCATTTAAGCATACTTAAACAATCAATTTCACTCAAACATGCTCAAATCAATTTCGCCCAAATTTTTACCCTAATCGATTTCATGCTCAAAATGGCTCAAGATACCATTGTCGGGTTTCTACTATAGTCCCGGGGATCATTTTCAAGCAATGAAATCCATGTGAATACAATAAAATAAGTATGACGGAATCATACTTATATAGATCGGATGAGAGATGCGTGGAACAACAAAAATCTTCAAGCTTTAAGCTCCTTGAACTCACGGCTTTGGTCCATTTTTGTGCTTCCAATTTCGGCCATGGATGTCCTCCATTGAAGTCCTCCAAGCTCCAAGCTCCAAGCTTTGCAAACAAATTCCGAACTCATGGGATAAGTTTCCCTATCACCTTTGTAGGACTCATCAAGTGTGCTAGCAAGTAAAATGAACCAAAATCTTTCCTTGGTGAAGAGAGAAATTCGGCCATTAGAGAGAGAGAGGGGGAGAATTCGGTGCTTGTGTGTAGGAGATGAGAGAATGAGATGTGTTACAAGTTTTGTCCAAGACAAGAATAATTGAGAAATATGTTTTGCCAAAAACAAAAGCTTAGTGTTTTGTGATTACATGTAATTTTCCAAAAAAAAAAAAAAGTGTTTTGTGATTACAAAACACAATGCATGGTGTTTAGTAATTGCAAAACACAATGCCTTGTGTATTGTGTTTCCAAAACACAATACATGGAGTTTGCCAACCACTACCACATTATTTAATAAAATAATATTAGTGGAGTGGTCCTACCACTTATTAAATTCGAAATTCAAATCGGCAACTGCGGCAAAAGCTCGGGTTCGGTTTCGTTAATTCTGAATTAACGAATTTTCCGTTGCGATGTAATTAAATCAAATTTAATTAAATAATAATGCCTAGCAAAATTATTACGAAAGTCGCTCGCGAATTAATTCTAAATTAATTCGTTCGCCCGAATTAAAATCCAATTTTAACTTTGCATTGAAATCCAATTTCCGCTAATATATCGAATATATCATTCAAGTCTCAAATAAATAAATTAAATAGAAAACTCTAATTTAACTATTAAATTTATTTTATCGATCAATTCTAAATTAATCGTTCTCTCTCTTCTCGTCGAATTTTATCCCGGATAAAATTCTCGCCGTAATTAATCCCAGATTAATTTTCTCTCTCTAATAATTAATCCCAGATTAATTATCCGTTCGAGTCATACGTCATCGGTGAATCTTCGGGAAGCGACCTATAAGATCCTTGGATATGTTGGCAGTAAATCCGATCGTCGGACTATCCGAACACGTGCGTACCTGGTACCACGTTCCTACCGATTTACAAGACATGGTTGGCTTCTAGCAAAGCACCGTGCCTACCCAATTCTCTAGAAATATTCTTTTAAGGAATATATAATCTATAACAGGCGTAGTATACGTAGTATTACGTATTGCGATCCAGTATCGGATGTCACATGTTAGGCGTGGGGCTGGAATTGTGTCTGCCCTGTACGAAACACATATCGGATCTCTGGTAACTAGTCTCTATAATCGGATAACTATGACCTTGTCATATTATCCCGATAGCTGCAGCATATAAGAGAACCAGTTTCGTATCCTACGTGATCATCATCTCCATATGACTGAAGTGATACTTCCGTCTTGACATCACACCCAATACACTACGATTCTCAATATACCCAGAAGAGGCGTACACAGAACCTGTTAAAGCTCTGGATGACCAAAACCAAAGTATATTGATTGTCGCAAGTATTAGCGGCGCAAGTCTCAGGTTAATACCAAATACACCTACCCTGAATTCGGATTCCCATAGACACATAGTCATACTACCAATGGGTTTCTGAGGGGTTCTATCCAGAGCGAAGCTGTTATCCGTACAATCGGTAAAACACAACCTCATATTACACATGCATGAGTATCGAATACCCAAATATATGAGAACTATGCCGTTATGCCCTCACAACGCGCACAAGTGTAATACTAGTCATTTACGCATTATCGATGTCCAATTTCGATAATATTCTGACTAGGGATATTTAATGATTAATCCTTCGTGGATTGATACTGTCTCATATCATCTCAATCCAGGAACTAATCATATGGACCTCCTATCATTTATACATCTAGGTGATCTAATCACAAATGATAAGAGAGCAATCTTATTTGTCACATAGTTAATTTGTACAACAACGCCATGATTTGTACAAATAGTGACGCTATGGGTCATAATTGTCCAACAATCGATTACGAAGCTTTCCAAAGTCAATGGGTTCCGCTTAACTGGAATCATTAAGCTTGTTGTGCCAAAGTCAATGCTTAGTTGATTCAGAGGAAAAAGGTTAGGAAAATATATTGGATATATTGGCATATATATTGTATATATGTTTCGGACTTAGAGGTCCACCTACCGGATCTAGGAATTAGATGAGATCCAATTGATCTTAGAGATCTACCTAGCTAAATATCATACAGCTTGTTGGCCAAAGTTAAGGTTGTGTGTTATTTAACGGGATCTTAGCCCACTAGGAAACTAGGTTTCCCGAGTACTCAACAGAGGGTTAGAGGCTCGCCGAAAATAGTGGGAGGCTAGTATTGAATTTACAATTTCGTTCAAATACTTAGCTTTACGGACTTTCAAATTATTTCATCAATTATTTTATTAGTTGGACTAATATATTATTATTTTTCTTGTAACAGTTGGACTGTACCCAAAACATCGTTAATCGAATAGTTGGACTATTGTGGTTAAAATGACATGAAAATTAAGCATTAGGGATATTATCATGGGCGATAATGTCTTTAATGGGACAAACTTTCAAGACTGGTACATGAATCTCAGAATTGTTCTGGGATCTGAGAAGTTGCTCTATACCATAGAGAGAACTCTTAGGCCTAAGCCCCGACCTGATCAGTTGTTAGAGATAGAACTTTGGAAGACTCATAGCGATGACAACTCGACTGCTCAGTCGGTCATGCTTGCTACTACGACTCCGCAATTCCGTCGTCAACACAAGGGATTGGATCCCTATGAGATGCTGGCGAAATTGCATGATCTTCACCGATCTAATCTTAGATCGCAGAGATATGAGTTGCAGAAGAAGCTCTTCCGTGCTCGAATGTCAGAGGGTACGTCTGTTGAACACCATGTGCCACAGATGATTGCTGACATTGAGCAGCTTAGACAAATGAGCATCGTCTTCGAGGCTGAGACTTCAATAGATTTGATCTTACAGTCTCTCCCCGACACTTGGAGTGGGTTCATCAGAAACTATAACATGTTGAACCAAGAACAAACTCTTGGAGAGTTGATGTCTATTCTTCGTGAAGCAGAGAAAGAGCTTCTAAAGGACAAGAAGCGCGAGGCGCACTTTGCTTCGACATCTCACATTGACATGAGAAGCATAAGAAGAAGTGCAAAGCCAAATCATGACATGATCCAGGCCGACAACAAACCAAAGGACGCATTACAAGTACCAGAAGGGCCAATTACTAGGCAGAGGACCAAAAGACTCAGAGAAGCAATGGCGGGATTAGTTCAGAGTTTTATGGCCGACTGCAACAAACAAATAGAGATGCATGTGGGCTTCGGTGGAAAGGGCCCAAAACCATTTCACTTGGCCCAAATCAGTTTAGAATAAAGCTTCCCAGGCTTTTGAAGACTTAAAGACTTGATATTTGTGTAATTTCGTTTTTTAGGGGCATTTTTGTCTTTATGCCTTTAGGGTTTCTTTTTGTAACACTATTTAAGCTTACTTTCTTCTTCATTTGAAGGGACCAACGAAATTTATAAAAACTTAAAAGCTTAAAGCTTTGGCTATGGCCGAATTCTTGTAAGGGAGGGATTCCCCTTTTCATGTTTGAATCGACTTATCTAAGTTTTGGCAAACTTAGTGGTGTCTCCATTACTAGCAAAACACTACAAGGATTCATCTTAAAGGTTCTCAAGGGCAAGTTCTTTGTGGGTCTTCTTTGTGGCCTTGGAAGGGTTTTGTTTCTACAAAATCAAATTTGTGGTTCTTGGGGTTCTGTCCGTTGCTTGGGGTTTGCTTGGATTTCGAATCCAAGTGGGTTTCTTGTCATTTGGTATCTAGAGCTCAGGGTTCCAAGGTCTGATTTTTATATCTTTCATTTTGTTTGATTCTGTTTTTATTTTGTTCTTTGTTATTTTCGTTTCAGTTCTTGTGGATCTTGTTTCTGTTTTTATTTTGTTTATATTCTGGATCTGGTTTTGTTGTTCTGCATATCAGTTCATCTTTTATCATTTTCCAGTTCTGAATTTTTTTGTTCTGTTCTTCCTATCAGTTCGTCATAGTCATTCTGTTCTTTAGCATATGTTTAAGAAATAAGCATATTCTTGGCGGCTGTGTGTTTTGTTTCTAAACCCTAGTGAAGTGTGAAATCAGACCCTGAAAAACTAAGTGAAGTCTGAAATCAGACCCTGAAATCTTAGCTTATGAAATCAGACCTAAAACGTAACCTTTGAAATCTACCTATGAAATCAGACTCTGAGTTCAAACCTTGAAACTTAACCATTGAATCAGACTCTGAGATCAGACCCTGAAACTTAGCCTCTGAAATCAGACCCAGACCAGTAGCCTCTAAAATCAGACCCTGACCCGTAACCTCTGAAAATTAGCCTCTGAAATCAGACCCTGACCAGTAACCTCTGAAAATTAGCCTCTGAATTCAGACCCTGAAATCAGACCCTTATTCGACTCTGAAATCAGACATTGACCAGTAGCCTCCGAATTCAGACCCTCATCAGACTCTGAAATCAGGCTTTGAAAACCAGCCTCTGAAATCAGAACCTAAATCAACCTCTAAAATCAGAACCACATTTAGCATCTGACATTATCAAAAAAAAAGGGACTTGAGTGATAGTGATCACTTGAGCAGAAAAAAAAAGTAAAAAAGTGAAAATTTTTGGTTGAATTTAGCTTGTTCCATATTATCATTTAGGTGCCCGTGGAGGGTATTCCATCAAAATTTTTATAGAGGTGCCAAATTTTCTCCCGAAATTGCATACGACGGTGAATTTGCATGCTTATTTTTTTCCATTGTGCTAATTTTTCACTTCTTTAATCCAAATACTCTAGTTTAAGTATTATTGATTGAGTCTTCGTCGTTGCTATTCCTGTTCACATTTTGTTTCCACCTGTCCCATATATATTATTAGACCTTTGTGTTCCATGCTGGTTTAAGGACTACATTTGGTTTGTATTCTTGGATTGAGTGTGATTCACATTTGAATTGAGGACGAACTCAAGAGTGGTAAAAGGCAGTGATTGTGAGCACAGTATCAGGTAAAAGCTAATAGAGTGCAAACACGAGTGTAGTGATATCATTCGAGTGTAAACACGCGAGATTGTGAGGATTTACATATTTGTTTTACTTTCTTGTTATTTCTAATCTGTTTGTTTAGTGTTGAGATGGCAGGTCTAACTACTGATTAAAAGCTTGAGGCTTTGGATAGGAAATTTACAGATATGATGGAGAACATGAATACTGCTTTGGAGAGATTGTCCAAGAGTGTAGAGAGTATTCAAACTGGTAGCGGTCCCCAAGTACCACCACCTCAGAATGTACCACCACCTCACAATGTGCCACCTCGCCGTGTACCACCACAGTATGTACCACCAGATGAAGAGGAAACTGAAAATGAGTTTGACGATTCTGATGGTTTTGATGATGTGGAGGAGAGATTTCAGCCTGGGCATGATATGAGGCCTAATATGAGGTTTGATAGGAGGAATGATAGGAGGGATAGACGGTTTGATGATAGAGGTGCATTTGATGCTAGAAGAGGGGATTATGATCGGAGAGGAAATGGTAGGCGAGGAGATGTAGATGGTGATCTAGGTAGCATCAAGATAAAGATACCAATATTCCAAGGAAAGAATGATCCTGAAGCTTATTTAGAATGGGAAAAGAAAATAGAATTGATTTTCAACTGTCATCACTACTCAGACGAGAAGAAGATCAGTCTGGCAACAATTGAGTTTACCGATTATGCTATGATTTGGTAGGATCAGCTTGTCTCTACTCGGAGGAGAAACTATGAGAGACCGGTTCAGACATGGGCAGAACTTAGGGGTCTCATGAGAAAGAGATTTATACCCAGCCATTACTATAGGGAGTTGTATCAGAAACTACAACATATATATCAGGGGACCAAAAGTGTTGAGGACTATTACACAAAGATGGAAGTTGCCATGATCAGGGCAAATTTAGTTGAGGATGCAGAAGCTACTATGGCACGGTTTCTAGGGGGCTTGAATAGAGAGATTGCAAACATGGTGGAGTTGCATCATTATGTTGATTTGGAGGATATGCTTCACATGGCTATCAAGATAGAAAGGCAACTCAAGAAAAAGTCAACATCCAGATTTGGTACTCAGGCTACTTCTGCATGGAAAGGGAAATGGGTTCCGAATGAGAAGCGAGATGGAGGCTTTGACAAGCCTAGAGGCGAATTCAGTGGAGGCTTTAATAAGCCTAGGTCCGAACCTAGTTGACATGAATCCAGCAACTCAAGGAACAAATGACATGAATCCAACAACTCAAGGAAAATTAGATCCTTTGCAATTGCCAACAGGGCCAATCACACGCCAAAGAGCTAAGAAGATTAGAGACGCAATGGCGGGGCTAGCGCAGAATGCCATGGTCGAGTGTGACAGACAACTCCGGGGCATATTGGCGTCACATGAGGGCTTCAATGGAGTGGGTCCAAAGCTATTTCACTTGACCCAAGTCATACCAGAGTAACGCACCAGCAATCTTGAAGCCGAGTATATTTTTAACGGATCAAGCCGATTCAAGCCCGACATTAAATATTCGGCCAAGACAAGACTTATTGGACTTTATGACACACCATTATGCCTTTATACATGGAAGCCACGAATTTGGAGGACTTTTGGTGCAAGGAAACAACTTTAGACAAATTTGGAAAAGTTTTCCACATTTGTTGACTTGTATGATTTTGTGTTTTTACTTTAGACTTTTTTGGCAAAGTTATTTATTAAGTCTTTGTTGTTATTGATTAAGTCTTTGTTTCTTTTGACTTTGTGTTTGTAATTAAATGTCTATTAAGGGCTTGGCCATTTAATAGCCATTAGTTAGCAACTTAGGGTGTTTTGGTCATTTTGCACCCATTAGGGTTTCTTTCATTGTACTATTTAAACTCATTTCATCTTAATGAAAAGAATCACCAAATTTCGAATTTCATCTTCATTTTGAAGTCTTGGCTTTTGCCTAATTTGCTTAAGGGAGGGATTCCCCTTATCTCATGCAATCGACTTATCTAAGGCGTGGCAACCTTAGTGGCGTCTCCGTGCTAGCAGAACACTTCAAGGAATCATCTTAAGGGTTCTCAAAGACAAGTTCTTTTTGGGTCTTCTTTGTGGCCTTGGAAGGGTTTTGTTCCTACAAAATCAAATTCGCGGTTCTTGGGGTTCTATCCGCTGCGAGGGGTTTGCTTGGCCTAATCCTCCAAGTGAGTTCCGCGTCATTTGGTATCAGAGCTTAGGGTTCCAAGGTCTGATTTTTCTATCTTTACCTTGTGTTTTTTATTTAGTTTTTATTGTGTTTTTAGATGGAAAGAGAATTTGAGACCATGGATAGAAATTTTCAAAATAATTTGGTCTTCGTCTTTCGTACGAGATGCCGCATCAACTCTAGAGCGTGTAGTATGATCATCAACAGAAAAGATCCTACTAATTTTGCTAGTACTACACTAGTGGAAAAGTTGGGATTACCATTAATACCTATGGATAGACCTTACCTGTGGATAAGTGAATTTGGCGAGGTTGAGGTTAGTCATAGAGTTGTGGTTAGTTTTTCTATTGGGGAAAAATATATTGATGAGGTAGTGTGTGACGTAGTTCCTATGAGTACTACACATATATCATTGGGCAAGCCTTGGTATAAGTTTAACAAGGTAACTTATGATATGGACAAGAATAGATATAAGGTCAAATATGGTGGGAAAGTCATTACTATCATTCCTTTAACACCACAACAGGTATATGATGATGTGTTGTATTTTCAGAAAAGTACGAGTAGTGAGAGACATGGTAATATTGATAAAATATGTTATCTGGAGCCATCAGAGAACGACATGGGTAATGAGATGGTTGAAGAATTTATTGTAAAGGAAAGTGTACGACAACAAAATGGAGTAGTGACTAAGGGTTTTAATGAGAGTGAGATCATTAGCAAGGCTAAAGTCGGTGAGAATGCTTGTGAGGCCAAGAGTTATGAGTGTGTTGTTTTGAGTTACATGGTGAGTGGAAATGCTTGTGAGACCGTGAGCATTGATGGAGTAAACACTTGTGAGACAATGTGCTTTGAGGTTGAAAAACACAGTGAAGTTGAGCATTTGTGTGAGGTCTTTGCAAGTAAGGTTGAGATAGTGGCCATGGGTGATGATGAAGCCATGCGAGCGAGTGAAAATGAAGTGGATGTGGTAGTGAAGTTTTTACCTAACACATTCTCTACTATTTATGTTTCTTCATTGCAGGTGCACGTGGTCAAGTATGATTCATTTATACTCCAAGATCATCATTCAATTGATTTTGTCATAACTATCTATGATCCGTGTTCGGATTCGAGGACGAATCCATTTCAAGAGAGGGAGAATGACATGAATCCAGCAACTCAAGGAACAAATGACATGAATCCAACAACTCAAGGAAAATTAGATCCTTTGCAATTGCCAACAGGGCCAATCACACGCCAAAGAGCTAAGAAGATTAGAGACACAATGGCGGGGCTAGCGCAGAATGCCATGGTCGAGTGTGACAGACAACTCCGGGGCATATTGGCGTCACATGAGGGCTTCAATGGAGTGGGTCCAAAGCTATTTCACTTGACCCAAGTCATACCAGAGTAACGCACCAGCAATCTTGAAGCCGAGTATATTTTTAACGGATCAAGCCGATTCAAGCCCGACATTAAATATTCGGCC
Source organism: Zanthoxylum bungeanum (assembly GCA_019454045.1). NCBI lineage: Eukaryota > Viridiplantae > Streptophyta > Magnoliopsida > Sapindales > Rutaceae > Zanthoxylum > Zanthoxylum bungeanum. The sequence continues at coordinate 80,342 of SKCR01042467.1, forward strand.
AAGACAAGACTTATTGGACTTTATGACACATCATTATGCCTTTATACATGGAAGCCACGAATTTGGAGGACTTTTGGTGCAAGGAAACAACTTTAGACAAATTTGGAAAAGTTTTCCACAAGTTTAATAGATTAAGCACTTAAGTTATCATTACATGAATCTTCCGAAGATCATGCTCTACTATTGCTTAACTCCGAGCTTAGGCTTAATATGTTATTTTATCAAATAAAGTAACTTACTAGTTTCCAGGACCATCCTGAAAATATTCCCAATTTGAAAATTATACATTTAACTTCAATAAATTAATATCATAGGTATTAAGTCATCGTGGGATCGATACATTTGATACTACTTCAACGATAGGTGCGCTTGAGTTATGTGTGCGATTTCACCGATCAATGAACTACTCTCATAGGCAAAGCTAAGGATGAACTCTTGTATTTAAATTCTTATATTCATGTTGTTGATTTATGAATGCTTTTTAATGTTCAAAACAATTGATGATTCATTATTTTTTATTATCTTTCGATTTATAATCCAGAGATTGTGTTTTACCAACTTACATATAGGAATAGTTATGATTCTTCTATGTGTGATTGGGGAACCCAGTTGTGACTGGTAAAGTTATTTTATGAGTTAATCTTCTGCAGCAGTATTGCCTGTGGGTATATTATCGACGTTAGATAGGTCATAATGATAACTTTGAGTGTCGTTAACATAGAGAAAATAATTTATCGATTACCTTAGAACTTAATATGTTTGGAATTTGAATATCTTTCGATTGTTGGTTTGGGATGTGAAACCCCCAGTTGGGTAATAAAATGAATCAATAACTGAATATAGGAATTTGATACAAGACAGATTCTTGACGCTTTGCTGCTACTCTCTATTGATATTTCATGCATACTTTTCATAATCTTTACTTTACATTATCAATTTAATCTTTATATTTAATTAAGTTACTGCTAATGTTTTTGTTTAAGTAAATTAGTTCCTTATAACCATCTCTCTGAGGAATCGACACCCCAAATATACTGCGATAACCACAATTACTTTTTGGGTTTAATCAATTTTTTACGCCGTTACCATGGAGACAGTTTACAATATTAAGGAGCAGGTTTGCTTAGTCAACCACAAAGCGGTAACTTCATTCCATTTTACTTTTGTTTTTACTTTATTTATTTTATTTCAGTTTTAATTTTTGTTTTGATATATTTTTATTTATTTATTTTTAGTTAATTCTTTTTATTTTTGTTTCTAGTTTACTTGTGTTTAATTGCATGCCTAGATGTAGGGATAGGTTTGGTAGATTTGTTAGGATTGAAGAACAAATCTCATATTCTAGAAGTTTATTTGACAATCGTTTTACCTCATCATCTACATCTAGCACACATACTATGAGTGAGTACGAGAGGCCACCTATTAGGACTCTTGAAGAGTACCTCCACCTCACTCGTACAACTACACCATCATTCATAATGTTTCCTCTTAATGTACCACATATAGATTTAAACCTGGAATGATATAGTATCTCCCAACCTTCAATGGTTTGGAAAATTAGAACTCTTATATGCACATTAGAGAGTTTGAAGATGTTGTAGCCACTTTTCATGACCGATTTGGCACTACAGACACAATTAGACTTAAGTTCTTCCCTTTTGCCCTTAAGGATAGAGCTAAAAGTTAGTTGTATTCTTTAAGACCTCGGTAAATAAGATCATGAGGAGATATGACACAAGCATTCTTTAATAAATTCTTCCCACAATATAAGTCACATGCCCTGAAAAGACAAATATCTACCTTCTCCCCTGAAAAGCTAAATTTCTACCTTCTCCCAGAAAGACAGTGAAACTATTTATCAAACTTGGGAGAGGTTTAAGGAAATGTTAGCTAGTTGTCCTCACCATGGCTATGAGAGTTGGTGCTTAGTGAGTAATTTTTATGACGATCTAGCCCCTAGAGAGCGGTAATTCATTGAGACAATGTGCAATGGTGAATTTATCCGAAAAGACCCTGATGAGCATTAGAGTATTTAAATGACCTAGCTGAGAAATCTCACACTTGGACTAGACCTAATGTCTTGGATAGCACTGATAAGACATGTTCCACTCCTTCTAGCAGAGGTATACACCACTTTAAGGAAGATGATAGCCTTAAGGCAAATGTTGAGCTATGGACTAGAGAGTTATGAGCTTTTAAATCCAAAGATAGCAAGACCATGCATGCGGTAGCTCAGTTTGAACCTCAAGGGGTATGTTTCGTATGTAAGGAGATTGACCATTTCGCCCAAGAGTGCCATGTATATGGTGAGATGAGAGAAACATATGAGAAACAATGCAATACCTTAGGAATGTACAAAAATTCTTATACACTATATTCAGATACCTATAATCCTAGTTGGCAAAACTATCCCAATTGTAGTTGAAAACAACAGTTCCAACAGCCTACTCAAGCACCAAAAACTAGAGGTTATAGTGTTCCCCGGTATCATACACCTGGTGTTCCTAAAAACTCCTTAGAATACACTATGCACGCATTTATAGAAGACTAGAGCAAAACCAATCAATGGTTTGAGTCATTGATAGCTCAGGTAGTTGAAGACAATAAGAAGATTATCAAGTCTCTAAATTGACTAATGTCCTGAGTGTGCCAGAACAAAGAAAGTTTCCATCTCATGCTCAATAAAATCCTCAAGGGCAATACATGGCTTAAGATGATCATGAGGCATCCAAAGTAAAAGGTATTAATGCCATAATCACTAGGAATGGTCACGAGGTAGGTTTGCAAGACACCTCCAACACTATAGGTGACCCCAAAAATAATAGTGAAAATACCTCTCAGGAAGAACAATTGCCATATATCTCTGTTAGAGTCTCTTTCCCTCAAGCACTTAGGCATATTGCGAGAGCTAAAGACCCTAATAGTGAGATCCTATAAAATTTAAAGCAAGAAAAAAAGAAAAAGGAAAAAAAAATAGAGACACGAAAAAAATATACCATACTGAGCACAGAAAGGCAATTACATAGCGCATTTGAGATGTCAAGGTTGGCTTGACCATGGATTCCCAATTTTTAAATGAAAACATTGAGTTGGCTTACCTAGGAATCAAGTTGTGACTGAACCTTTACACAAACACATTGTGAGTCTGGCTTATATGATTTATTCAACGACTTGGATTTAAGTTGCGTTGAGTACTTTAAAAGTTCTATGATTTCATTACTAGGTATACTTTGAGGACAATAATATGTGTAACTATTGGGCCAATTTCATTTTGTTTTTCATATTTGTATGTGTTTTGAATGATGTTTGTGGGTGTCGTCACTGTAAGCCTTCATAACACTATAACTCGTCCACTATGGCCACCTAGGGACTTAAAGGCTTATTGCATATGCTAAATGCAATCGTGATCCCTACGAAAGTGGCTTAGATAGGTTTTGTTTATTTATTCAGTTTAGTTCTTAGTTTCTTTTTTAGCTTGAATTGCTAGGGGACTAGCAATAAGTTGGTTGGGGGTTGTGATAAGTGCATGAAAATATACTTTGAACATCGCTAATTCAGCTTGATTATCCTGTGTTTAATCTTAATTATAGTTTATTTTGTGCTTTATTATTAGGAAGCAATGAAATATGGATATTGGAGCAATTGTACGTGTTTCGGGACCTTACGGGCACAATGGAAACTGTTAGTGTTCTTAGAACATGCCAAGGATCTATTAAGCAAGATTATGTGTGAATAAGATCATTAAAAAGTGCGGAATGGCTTACAATGATCGGATTTGATATTGAAAAATTTTGTGTTGTCTTTGAAGCTCCAAGCTTTGAGTGATGATTCCAACCCTATCACTTTAGAAGACTCCTTGAAGTGCTAGCTTGTTTGATCTTGCAACAAAATCAAAGAGAATAGAGAGAGAGGCTCACGCCCATTTAGGGTTTTTGGTGTTTGTATTTTTCTTGTGTTACTTTGGAAGAGAGAAGCATTTGGTTTTGTTAAAGGGTTTTACCCCTTTTCACCCAAAACTAAGTGGTTGGGGTTTTGGTTTGACCAAAACCAAGTGGTTGGAAAGTGAGTGGTTTTGGCATAAATGCCAACTACTCTCCCAATCACCACTTCGCACATGTGAAGACCCCACCCTTTTTGAATTCAAAATTCAAAAAAGTCTCTACGAATATTTACCGCGGCTCGGATCCGTTTAATCCGACTAAATGAATCTTCGCCACTAAATATTGAAATCTAATTTCGATCAATATATCTGATATATTAATTTTAGCCCATAATTAAATAGAAAAATCCAATTTAACTATTAAATTTATTTTACCGATTAATTTCAAAATAATCGCGTTCTCTCTCTTCCGAACCTATTTAATCCTAGATTAAATAATGCCTCAATTAATCCCATATTAATTTTCTTTCTCTCTTAATAAATCCCAGAGTAATTCTAATCGAGTCAACTGTCATCGGTGAATCTTTGGGAAGTGACCCAAGAGACCCCTGGATATATTGGCAGTAAATCCGGTTATCGGACTATCCGATTAAGTGCGTACCTCGTACCACATACTTACCGATTTACAAGACATGGTTGGCTTCTAGCAAAGCACCGTGCCTACCCAATTCTCCAGAAATATTCTTCAAGGAATATATAATCTTTTTCAGGCGTAGTATACGTAGTATTGCGTATAGCGATCCAGTATCGGATGTCACATGCAAGGCCTGAGGCTGGAATAGTGTCTGTCCCGTACAAAGCATATATCGGATCACAAGCAACTAGTCTCTTTAATTAGATAATCATGACATTGTCATATTATCCCAATGGTTGCAACACTTTAGAGTACCGATTCTGTATCTCTGTGTGATCATCATCTCCATATGACTGAAGTGATACTTCCATATTGACATCACACCCAATACTCTACAATTCTCAATAAACCCAGAAGAGGCGTACACAGAACCTGTTAAAGTCCCAGACGACCAAAACTAAATCGTATTGATTGTCGCAAGTATTAGTGATGCAAGTCTCAGGTTAAGACCAAATACACCTACCCTGATTCAGATTCCTATAGACACATAGTCATACTACCAATGAGATTCCGAGGGGTCTTTCAAGAGCGAAGCTATTCCCGTACCATTGGTAAACACAACCTCATATCACACTTGCATAAGTATCCAATGCTTAAATATATGAGAACTATGTCATTATGCTCCCACAATGCGCACAAGTGCAATACTAATCTATAACGCATTATCGATGTCTAGTCTCGATAATACTATGACTATGGATATTTAATGATTAAACCTTAGTGGATTGATACTGTCTCATATCTTATAATCCGGAACTAATCATAAGGACTTTTATAATTTATATTGTCAAATATTCTAATTACAAAATGATAAAATAGCAATTTCCTTTATAATATAGTCAATGCATATAAAACCACAATGTCTTTTACAAATAGTGATGCTATGGGTCATACTAGTCCAACAATCTCCCACTTGGCTTATAACCAATCACTCAAGTACTTAACAGTTGAACTATATACATGTTTCTCAAACTTTTGTTGAGAAATAGCTTTCGTCAGCGGATCTGCAATGTTGTCATCTGATGCGACCTTCTCGATATTCACATCGCCATGATGTGTGATCTCACGAATCAGATGGAAATGTCGAAGAAAATGCTTGGATCGTTGATGAGACCGTGGTTCCTTAGCCTGCGCTATAGCCCTGTTATTGTCACAATACAATGGAATGGGCTCAACTGCTAATGGAACTACTCTTAATCCAATTAGGAATTTACGGATCCAAATGGATCGATTTAACTTACAAACCTTGTTTGCATGTTTTAGTGCGACAAAACCGTCAGGCTGTTGCATATAAACATCCTCCAAAAGGTTTATGTTAAGGAAAGTGGTTTTGACGTCCATCTTCCATATCTCGTAATCAAAATATGCAGCAATAGCACGCATAATCCGAATGGATTTAATCATGGCAACATGTGAAAACGTTTCGTCATAATCGACACCATGTCGTTGACGATACCCTTTCGCTACAAGCCTAGCTTTGTACATTTGTATGTTTCCATCCATGTCAGTCTTCTTCTTGAAGACCCATTTGCAACCAATAGGCTTTACGCCTTCTGGTGCATCAACCAGTGCCCAGACGTGGTTGGTATACATGGAACCCATTTCGGATTTCATGGCTTCTTGCCATAAATCAGGGTCGATACCTTGTATCACTTCCTCATATGTAACTGGCTCATTTTCCTCAATGAGACTAATATCTACATGAGGTGAGATCAGAAACCCATAACTCTCAGGTTGTATTCTGATTCTCTCCGATCTACGTGGTTATTTTGTATTAGAAGATTGTGGTACAATTTCATCTCTGATGAACTGTTCATGTTCCGTTTGGGAATCAGTGCCAGGAACAGTATCACTCTGATTTTCATCGAGTTCTACTTTCCTCTCACTTACCAATGCATTTAGGAATTCCCTTTCGAGGAAAACTGCATGTAGAGTAATAAATACTTCGTTCTTTTGTGGGTTGTAGAAATAATATCCTTTGGTTTCCCTATGATAACCTACAAATAGACACTTATCTGATTTGCGTTCTAGTTTGGTACCATCCAAACGTTTAACGTATGTCAAACATCCCCAAATCTTCAGGAATGAGAAACTCGGTTTCTTTCCTGTCCATATCTCATACGGAGTCTGTTGAAAAGACTTTAATGGAACCTTATTCAAAATAATTATTGCACTGTTCAATGCATATCCCCATAAGGAAATAGGTAGCTCTGTGCGACTTATCATTGACCTTACCATGTCCAACAAAGTTTGGTTTCTCCGTTCGGACACACCGTTTAATTGAGGTGTTCCGGGAGGAGTCCACTGTGAAAGAATACCATGTTCTTTCAAGTTATCAAGAAACTCATTACTTAAGTATTCGCCACCACGGTCCGACCGTAATGTCTTAATACTTTTGTCGGTCTGTTTTTCTACTTCGCGTCGAAACTCATTGAATTTCTCAAAGGTTTCCGTCTTGTGTCTCATAAGATATACATAATCATAACGCGATGCATCATCCATAAAGGTTACGAAGTATACATATCCACCTCTAGCCTGGCTAGACATGGGCCTACATACGTCACTATGAACGAGGGCTAACAGTTCGGTGGCACGTACACCTTTACAGTTAAAAGGTGTTTTAGGAATTTTGCCTAATAAACAAGATTCACATATGATATATGAATTTGGATCAAATCCGTCCAAGTACCTACTTTTTGAAAGTGTGGATATACTAGTCTTGTTAATATGTCCCAGATGACAATGCCATAGATAAGCTTCATCTTTGTTACTTAGTTTAAGCCTTTTATTTGTAATATTATATGTTTGAATAAAGACCATTATTAGCATCAACAGAACATATCTCAAAATCATCTTTATAAACAAAACACCCAGTGTTTCAGAATACAAAAGTATACCCGTATTGGGTCAAACAAGATACAGAGATAATGATTAGTTATACTCGGTATATAATAAACGTCTGATAATGTAAGCACATGCCCCTAGGGTAGTTCCAAAATATAGGTCCCAACAACCAAAACGGTGACCCTAGTTCTATTTCCAACTCGGAGGTCGATCTCTCCTGAAGTCAGTCTCCTGCTAATCTGCAGATCCTGCACATCAGTACATATATGAGTACCACATCCAGAATCGAAAATCCAATTTTTAAAACTAGTAGTAGACATGTTTATTTCAATAACAAACATACCTGAAGCTGGTGCTTTGCCCGCATTCACTTCCTTCATTTTCGCATTATTCTCACGGCAGTAGTAGACATGTTTTGATTTGAGTATTTCAGTTTTCTTGTCCACTCACTTACATCGAATAGTGATCTAACCCCCTCTTCCTAGTTTTCTATGGTTGTAGGTTTCCTTAGAGAACGAGCTCGGGAGGATGGATACTGATGCAGTCACTAGGGTTTGGAGTCCACCAGTCTAAGTTAGAGATAGGTAGTGTCCAGTCAGTGTTAAGTAAAAGTCTTGTATTAGTCTTTGTTTGAAACAGTCATTGTAAAAATACGTGTTAATATGTGTACAGCTAGATATGGTAGTTGAGTTTGTATGTGGTTTAAGTTTGGGCCACGGTCCCATATATAAAATAAAATTAGAAGAGTAATAGTAATTGATCATAGTTGAATATTCTAAGGCTTATGCGATTAGAATGGTCTATCATCTACCAGTAGCATCTCTCAGATCGGGGATGTTACAATTACAACAAAGCTTGAAAAATAAAACATACAAGACACTTATTCCAAGTTCTTCAAGAGAGAAAACGAAATAAGCATGAAAAAAATGAGAGGTGAATGCTCATCCCTCAATTATTAATTACATCTTTCCAAATCAAATATAAATAATAAATTTTTACTAATTTATTTTTTCCTTTTTCTTTTTTTTTTTTAATTTTTTTTTGTTTATCATTTTCCAAACATTTGTGACAATCCACCTAAAGTAGATTGTGACATTTAAACTTCTTCATCAATTTCGACCTTATAAAGCTCAGACCTAGAAAATATTGTAAATAGAAAGTTGTAGATATTTGAGTCTTTTTCCATATGAAACTAGAATCGCCTCAATCCGATATTGGAGTAAAATATAATGGCCAAAATACTAAAATTACACAAAACTGGAATTTTCGAAATTACATACTATTAGAATGTCGTTTCAAGTTTCTGACCTTCAAAATTACTATAATGCTTCCACTAACTTTCTTTTAAACACACGATTCTTCCTCGTTCTTGATGAATTTGGATAATCTAATTATCTTATCAAAATGACGATTCCAGCTTCACGTTGCTTGTTTAAATCCATAAATAGACTTATTTGCAAGAACTTCTCCAAGGCTTCTTCATTAATTTCGACCTTGAAAACCTTGGACCTGAAAAATATTGTAAATAGAAACGTTGTAGATATCTGAGTCTCCTTTCATCTGGGACTAAAATCAGCTCAATCTGATATCGGAGTAAAATATAATGGCCAAAATACCAAAATTATGCAAAGTTGGAATTTCCGAAATTATACACTATTAGTACGCCCTTTCATGTTTTGACCTCCAATGTCACATCCATTTTTCTAGTTATGCATCCAAAATATTATTTCACCAACATAAGAAATAAAAATCACAATAAAGATATATAAAACATAAATTTAATTATTATTTCATAAATTTTCTAAATTAAGGAGATTAATGAAACTATAAATGTAAAATGATTAATTTTCCTTTTAATAAATGTACAATTTTTAGTGTTCATCAATGTCTTTCATGGAGAAGTTCTTGCAAAGGTAGGCTTTTACTCTTTTCATGAATCCTATATCATTCTCAATGATTAGAATATCGTCTACATACAACACGGGGAATACTATCATGCTCCCACTAACTTTCTTTTAAACACACAGTTCTTTCTCGTTCTTGATAAATCCAGATAATCTAATATCTTATCAAAATGATGATTCTAGCTTCAAGTTGCTTATTTAAGTCCATAAATATACTTCTTGAGCTTATAAACTAAGTTTAAAGTCTAACTGAATACGAAACCCTGTGGTTGTTCCATATAGATATCCTCCTCGAGGAGTCCATTTAGAAAATCGGTTTTCACAACCATCTTCAGAAGTTAAAAATAGTCTCTCCTGAGGCCTTGATATTTTATTTGACCTACATAGAAACTGTATTATAGATCTTTTTCTAGTTGGATCTCTGGTTCCATCTTAGTTTTCTCAATGTTAGGATTAAACTTATTAAGTTCAATCTTTCTAAAATTTCCACTTTCTTTTAAAAATTCATTTGCAAGAAAAACAGTATAACGAGCAACAAATACATTTCGTTGCTTAAAATCATAGAATTGATATCCTAAAGAATTTTCAGGATATCCAACGATCCCGTCGTGCAACTCTAACATATGAAAGACAACTCCAAATCTTTGAATATCTAAGACTTGGATTTCTACCATATTATATATGATATAGGGTCGTAGAAATAACTTTCGATAGAACTCTGTTAAGTATGTGGGTAGCAGTAAGTAAAGCATAACCCCAAAGATAATATGGAAGATCTATAAAGCTCATCATAGATCGCAATAGTATCCAATAAAGTATGATTTTTTCGCTCATACACACCATTGTGTTGAGGAGTTCTTGGTGGTCTATATTGGGTAAGAATCCCATTCTATTTTAAATAACATCCGAATTCGTAGCTTATGAATTCATCACATCGATCTGGTCAAAGACACTTAATACATTATCCAGTTTGTATTTCAACATTATTTCAGAATATTTTGAAATTTGCAAATATTTTCGATTTATGTCTCATCAAATAAACATATTTATACCTTGACTTATCATACGTGAAAGTTACAAAGTATGATGAACCATCATGAGCGACATGATTTAATGGACCACAGACATCACTGTGTACTACCTCCAATAAATTTTCAGCACGGTGTCCAACACCAAGAAATGCTACCTTTGTCATTTTCCCTTGGATACATGACTAACAAATCGGATAATGATCTAAGATTGGATCTTCAATCAAACCATCCCTAACTAATTTTGATAGATTTTGAACACCTTTGTGGCCTAATCTTTTGTGTCATAATTCAGTATTATTTAATACAGGTCTTTTACTTCTATTTTCCTCTACATTAAAGACATATCGTTATGTTTCCAAAATATGATGATCATTAAATAAATCACATATCAAATAGTTGTCTTTATCATATAAACATAAAACATTATCTTTAAAGTTTATTTTATATCTCTCTTTATCCAATATTTGTAACGATATTATTTGTCTGATAAAAGATGGTACATAATAACAGTCATGTAAAATTAATTTACATCTATTATGGAGATCTAGAACAATCGTTCATATGGCTTTGACATCCAATGTCTCATCATTCCCAACTCTAAGTTGGATCTCCCCTTTGTTCATCCTTCTTTTAACCCTCCTAACCTTCATAGAGTTGCAAATATAAATGGGACTATATGTGTCTAACACCCACCCATTATTTGTATATAAGGCTAATGAGATGTTAATAATAGGAAAAATGCAAAGCATACATGAGAGTCATACCTTTCCTTTAAGCTCTAGACAATATTTCATCCAGTGTCTAAATTTCTTGTAGTTAACCCATGTCTGAAACGCCCACATAGTGATTATTTACTCCCAAGTATAAGAGTGTTGAAAAAATAAAATAATCCGTTAAGTCCAGGGTTGATCCACATGGAATAGATTTAATAAAATAAAGTAACAATTTGAGTAAACATAAAAATGATAAATTATTTGAAGTAATGGTAATTAAGTAAATTGGAATGCAACAATAAATTAAAATGATGAGTTTAAGGGATCCATTATATTTCATATATAAAGAAATCATATTTCATATATAAAGAAATCTTACTTTTTTTATAATATATAAATTATCATTATTACCCATTTAATTTATTTAGGAATTAATTATGTCAAAACATATAAAACCAGCCATAAAGACAGTGATAATATTTGTATATAACAAGTCCAGTTAGGTACCAATTATTCAAAGTATATGAAACCAACTATAAAGGCGGTAACAGAGTTTGTCAATAATTAGTCCAGATTTAATTTACTCTCTCATATTATACATGATAAAGTATTCATTGTGCTAACCAAGATAAGATTGTCTAAAGTGACTCAAGACACCCATAATTATAAGATAAAAATAGTCTTTAGATTTCAATTCATGTATTATAATGTAAGTAAGATTAATTTATATACTCACATTAAGAGTTTCGCCTTTTTACCCCGCAAAATGGAATTAGCTACTCATGTTTTGAAAAAAAAACACATATAATTTTATTACTAAAACAAAAAGAAATTACAACAAAGCTTGTAAAATAAAACACACAAGACACTTCTTCCAAGTTCTCCAAGAGAAAAAGACGAAAGAAGCATGAAAAAATGAGAGGTGGGTGTTCATCACTCAATTATTAATTATAATTTTCCAACTTAAATACAATTAATAAACTTTTACAAATTTATTTTTTCCTTTTCCTTTTTTTTTTTTGTGTGGATCCTTTTCAAAACATTTGTCACAATCCACCTAAAGTGGATTGTGACATTTAAACTTATAATTTTTTTTAATAATAAAAATTACATGCAACACACATGACTTCTTCATCAATTTCGACCTTGTAAACCTCGAACCTATAAAATATTGTAAATAAAAACGATGTATATATTTGAGTCTTTTTCATCTGGAACTAAAATCAGCTCAATCTGATATCATAGTAAAAAGTAATGGCTAAAATAGAAAAATTACCTAAAGTTGGAATTTTTGAAATTGTACACTATTAGTATGCCCTTTCAAGTTTTGACCTCCAAAATCCAATGTCACGTCCATTTTTCTAGTTATGCATCTAAAGTATTATTTCATCTGCATAAGAATTAAAATCACAATAAAAATATATAAAACATAAATTTAATTATTATTTCATAAATTTGGTAAATTAAAGGGATTAATGAAACTACATGTAAAATTATTAATTTTCCCTTTAATAAATGTACAATTTTCAGTGCTAATCAATTTCTTTCATGGAGAAGTTCTTTCAAATGTAGGCTTTCAAAACAATGTTGGCTTTCACACTTTTCATGAGTCCTATATTATTCCTAATGATAAGGATATCGTCTACATATAACACAAGGAAATACCATCATACTTCCACCACATTTCTTTTAAACACAAGGTCCTTCCTCGTTCTTGATGAATTCAGATAATCTAATTATCTCATAAAAATAACAATTCCAGCTTCATGATGCTTGTTTAAATCCATAAATAGACTTCTTGTAACATCCCCAATACGGAAATGTTACCAGCTGATAATAGATCACATAGTCGCCTAAGCCTCTAACCCATGAACTAGAACACTTACCTGTATCTTTATGCTATGCAATATCCATTAAATTATACATGCAAACTTGTGTACTTGAATCAATTTGAATGCAGAATCATAAATGAAAACTCATGCATATATATTCATGGACCAAAGCAAGTATAATATGTCAATAACATCACTCATGTCAATAATACAACAAAATGACTTCATAGAAGATTACATTCCACAACTAATAATTATAAAATCAATTTACAAGAAAATAAATCTCCACTCACATATTGAAGTCTAGGTAAGTTTCCTGAACGTCGTTGGGGGCGAGCGCAGCTCCTGACGAGTATCTATATAGAACACAAAGAGGAATCATAAGTTACATAATACGGTCCGAATCACATAAAAAATCCCATAATATAATTGGATTACTCCCTCAAGATATGTATATTCCTCAAATGAAATGTAAAATAAAATTCAGATTCTTGGCAGTCTCTAACGCGTCGCTACATGCTCGAACAAATTATAAACACCTTTCTACCTTGGTCGCGTCGCGACGCGATGCTGAAATCAGAGGCAAATTTGTCTCGCCCACAGATCTGTCTTGGCCACATTTGTCCCCAAATCCTATTTTATTTCCCCAAAACAACTTCAATCATGAATTACCATCCCATAACATTCCAATTCATCTCATCATCACCCAAAATTCATTATTCATTCATATACTTCAACTTAAGAAATCAAATCATAAAACATTACACCTACTTTAACTCTTTCACAAATAATCATCCAAACTCGATCCCCATCTACCTAACAATATACCCAACTCTTCCAGTCACCAAAATTCAAATTATTAAAATTTAGGTTGAGAAATATTACCTTGATTTAATCTCTTTTCCCTTCTTCCCAATGCACCAAAACCTTTTTTCTCCTTTCTTAAGTTTGGTTTGAGTGAGTCACTAGGATTAGCTTTAAATTATTGACAAGGAAATTTACAAATCTCCCTCTCTTAAACTCTCTTTCTCACGTTCAACTTCAACAAAGAAGAAGAAATTGCTTTTCTTTTTCTCTTTTTCTTTTATTTTATTTGTTATTTCTCTTTCCTTAAAACAAGTTCTAGAAAAGTGTAGTAATTACACTTTGTTGGGCTTGGGATTATTTTCTTCATTCTTTCTTTTATTTAATTTTGAGTTTATTTCATTTACTTTCTAATTCTTCAATATTGGGCCCAAATATTACCCAAAACTGTTAAAGATGTGCGATATTTTCTTGGGAATGCTTGACATGATCCAGGCCGACAACAAACCAAATGACACATTACAAGTACCAGAAGAGCCAATTACGAGGCAGATGACCAAAAGACTCAGAGAAGCAATGGCGGGATTAGTTCAGAGTTTTATGGCCGACTGCAACAAACAAATAGAGATGCATGTGGGCTTCGATAGAAAGGGCCCAAAACCATTTCACTTGGCCCAAATCAGTTTAGAATAAAGCTTCATAGGCATTTGAAGACTTAAAGACTTGATATTCGTGTAATTTCATTTTTAGGGGCATTGTTGTCTTTATGCCTTTAGGGTTTCTTTTTGTAACACTATTTAAGCTTACTTTCTTCTTCATTTGAGAAACCAACGAATTTGTAAACTCAAAAGCTTAAAGCTTTGGCTATGGCCGAATTATTGTAAGAGAGGGATTCCCCTTTTCAAGTTTGAATCGACTTATCTAAGTTTGGCACACTTAGTGGCGTCTCCATTGCTAGCAAAATACTACAAGGATTCATCTTAAAGGTTCTCAAGCGCAAGTTCTTTGTGGGTCTTCTTTGTGGCCTTGGAAGGGTTTTGTTTCTACTAAATCATATTCGCGGTTCTTGGGGTTCTGTCCGTTGCTTGGGGTTTGCTTGGGTTTCGAATCCAAGTGGGTTTCTTGTCATTTGGTATCTAGAGCTCAGGGTTCCAAGGTCTGATTTTTTTTTTCTATCTTTACTTTTGTTTGATTCTGTTTTGATTTTGCTCTTTGTTATTTTCGTTTCAGTCCTTGTTGGATCTTGTTTCTGTTTTTTGTTTTGTTTATTTCTGGATCTGTTTTTGGTGTGTTTGTTCTTTGTTATTTTCGTTTCAGTCCTTGTTGGATCTTGTTTCTGTTTTTATTTTGTTTATTTCTGGATATGTTTTTGGTATGTTCTGCATATCAGTTCATTCCAGTTGCATATCAGTTCATCTTTATCATTTTATCCAGTTCTGGGCTTCTGTTATGTTCTTCCTATCAGTTCGTCATAGTCAATCTGTTCTTTAGCATATGTTTAAGAAATAAGCATGTTCTTTGGCGGCTATGTGTTTTGTTTCTAAAACCCTAGTGCAATGTGAAATCAGAACCTGAAAACTAAGTGAAGTCTGAAATCAGACCCTGAAATCTTAGCTTCTGAAATCAGACCTAAAACGTAACCTTTGAAATCTGCCTTTGAAATCAGACTCTGAGTTCAGACACTGAAACTTAACCATTGAATCAGACTCTGAGATCAGACCCTGAAACTTAACCATTGAATCAGCCTCTGAGATCAGACCCTGAAACTTAGCCTCTGAAATCAGACCCAGACCAGTAGCCTCTGAAATCAGACCCAGACCAGTAACCTCTGAAATCAGACACAGAACAGTAACCTCTGAAATCAAACCCGGACCAATAGCCTCTGAAATCAAACCCTAACCAGTAACCTCTTAAAATTAACCTCTGAATTCAGACCCTAAAATCAGACCCTTATTCGACTCTGAAATCAGACACTCACCAGCAGCCTCTGAATTCAGACCCTGGATTCAGACCATCATCAGACTCTGAAATCAGGCTTTGAAAACCAGCCTCTGAAATCAGAACCTAAATCAGCCTCTGAAATCAGAACCACATTTAGCATCTGACGTTATCAAAAAAAAAAAAAAGGGACTTGAGTGATAGTGATCACTTGAGCAAAAAAAAAAAGAGTAAAAAAGTGAAATTTTTTTGTTGAATCTAGTTTGTTCCATATTATCATTTAGGTGCCCGTGGAGGGTATTCCATCAAAATTTTTATAGAGGTGCCAAATTTTCTCCCGAAATTGCATACGACCGTGAATTTGCATGCTTATTTTTTTTCCATTGTGCTAATTGTTTACTCCTTATTTATAATTACTCTAGCTTAAGTATTATTGATTGAGTCTCCGTCATAACTATTTCTGTTCGCGTTTTTTTTTCCGCCTGCCCTATATATATATATATTGTTGGGTCTGTTGTGTTCATGCTAGCTTGAGGACTTGATGAGTGGTAAATCTATCACTATTTCCCACTCATTTAACCTAATATATTGTATAGTTTCTTGAGTTTTGTGAATATTTTGATGTGTTTTGTGTTATTTTGTAGATAAATAAAGTTTCAGGACATTCTGGAGGTGATTTGGGCCAAAACAGTGAAAATCGGCAAAAAGGGCATTTTGGTAATTTCCTGAGTCGCGCCGCGGAAGACGTTGGCGTCGCGCGCCTAACCTGCGTTGAAAAGTGCTAACGTGCCCCGGGTCAACGGGTCAGAATTTGAGAAGTTTGACATTACTAATGTGCGCCGTGCCACGTGTCACCATCACAACCGATCTACTAATGTGCGTCGTGCCACGTGTCATCATCCTACAGTGCCGAGACTCACAATTACCACGTGTGCCACGTGTCATCCATGTCATCGCCACGTCATCGGTCAACGAGTCAACCTTCGCCACGCGTCATGCCACATCATCATCCACGTCAGCAGGTCAACTGAGTCAACACGCCACGTCATCCTCAGCCAATCACGCCGTGACACGTGTCGCAATTCTACAGTGCCGACAATTGATCTCAGCCGCCTTACCACGTCAGCGCCACATCATCGCCACGTCAGCATAATAATTGAGCTCTTAGCCGCCTTGCCACGTGTCGCCTTATCCTCTTATCCGAATCGCCACGTGTCAAGCCCTCAGCATGCCACACATCACTGTTCCAGCATCGCGACGCCAGATGCCCATCCGCGCCTATAAATTCAGCTTCAAATTTCAGAATTGAATACACCATTCTTTCTCTTATATTCTTTCTAAAGAGAGAGTTTCTCTCTCTTCTATTCTTTTAGTATTTTTAGTTTTTTTTTTAGTTTTTAATTTTTAGTTTTGTAAATAATTTTAATTACGTTTTGTAATAATAGTAATTTAATTTTTACTTTTTACTTTTTACAGTTTTTACTATTCACCATGAGAATGTAACTTTCCCAGCTAGGGTGAAAGGTAATTCTTTTACTATTGCTATTTAGATTAATCTCCCTTAAAAATAATATATTCACTATTTAAAATACTGACTTAAAAAGGATACCGCTATATTGGTCGGTTGGTAATTTAATTTTAATCTGGTTTAAACCTGACTAATCAAAGATACCGCCAGATTGGTCGGTTGGTAATTTAATTTTGGTTCCGCCTTTATGGCTGGTTTATGGAAAAATATTACCGCCTTAATGGCTGGTTGGACTTAATTTGACTTAATCAAGATACCGCCAGATTGGTCGGTTGGTAATATTACCACAAGTTTATATATTATTTTATGGGAGATATCTAAATTAGTAGTAGTAAACGTAATTCTATTTACCTTAACATTTCATTTTATTGTAATTTACTTTTCAGTTTTTACTTTATGTCTTTTACTTTTATGTTTTTACTAGCCCTAGTTATGTGTTAGTTATCTGGGGTTGTGATGACTTTTAATATCACCGGTTTATAAGGGGTTATTTTATAGTTTGGGTAATTTAAAGGTTTATTTATTAGGTCTTAAGCTTAATGCTTCTTGTTGTCTGATCACCAATAAGATTGATGTGGTAAATCTAAAATGAACTAGACATAGGGATTTTAGGTTTCAGCCTTAGACTTAATAGCCCACGATCTTCCTTGAGGATAGATAACCCTTTAATAGATTTCCTTACATGATAGGAATATTCCTGTCGGGCGGGGGTAGCCATAATTGGAACTTAAACTTAATGAATCCAGATAATTTGGTTGACAGAGACATATGGTTCAATTGGGTTTAACTGGGTATTTGTGTCTGACCATCGACAGAGGCTTACACATAATTTAGTGTTCCAGGTTAATAAATCAATATTTTACCCAACTTTAAGATAACCACTTCATCTTTAAAATGATATTAGAAGAAATCACAATCCTAGTGTGGGACACAGAAACTGAGCGACGCCGTTCCTAGGCTCGCGGCCTAGTTGGGAAGGATTACATAACATGGAGTCGCCACCCGGTGTGAACCGGGACAAAGATTTAAGGCCGCACTCACCCCTCGCAAGGGAAGACCTCAAACCGTTGGGTTCGGAATGGTCCCTTACTTATGTCACTTGTAATGAAAGGATTCATGTAATAATTTAACTAAGCTTAAGTAACACTTATTTCCAAGAGTATCATGCTTCTAAATTCTCATATGCAAAATAAAACTTATGTGTACATTTTTACATATATCTCATATTCAAAATTGCATGCTTAATATATCTCAAGATAGCAATGAACATACAAAATTACATATCACATTCGGGAAAACACAAGCACACATATTGACCCTACAAGCACACATATGGGCACTTTTCCAAGCGGTACGTGGAATTGTAGCCCAAGTACAGACCGCACTACCGTCCATTCGGAATCGGCTACGGAATTTACGTCTGGGTTTCCATCCGATATACCGCAAGAAATAATACTCAAATGTTATCATGACATAAGCATACGAATTGTGACACATTTGCATAAGAAAGATCAACCAATAGGCAATTATGCATGAATATAATAAGACAGACTCAGTTCAGTGTGTGCACGTTCGTGTAGCATTCGTAAACGCGTTCGAACGGAAATGAAACAGAATGTTCACGTTCGAGTAGTGTTCGTAAACGCGTTCGAACGGAAATGAAACAGAATGCTCACGTTCGAGTAGCGTTCGTAAACGCGTTCGAACGGAAATGAAACAGAATGCTCACGTTCGAGTAGCGTTCGTAAACGCGTTCGAACGGAAATGAGACAGAATACTCACGTTCGAGTAGCGTTCGTAAACGCGTTCGAACGGATACGAGACCTGACACATAATAAGGCAAAAACACATGCGCGTTCGAGTTGCGTTCGTGAACGCGTTCGAACGGACACGGACCTGATGCATGAAATAGGATGCAATATATAAACAGAAAATAAAAGGGCGCGGTGAAGCACTGCCGTAAAGGTGACCTTTTGGGGCTCTTGATCTCTCAAAGAGAGGACCTTTAGACCAACATGCTAAGCCCATGCGCGTCACATCACACATACAAGAATAGAACCAATCATATCAACCAAGTATGCCCGATTGAACACACCTTACATCCAATCCGAACACACATCAACCGGCGCGGCAAAGCATCGTGGTAAAGGGCTTTTAGCCCCTCCCCATAAGGGATCTCACAACACACTTACTAAGCCCATGTGCTCGATTGACTTATACGTACGAAAATAAAGATAACAATATCAAACTAAGTATGCCCGATTGAACGTATCTCGCGTCCAACCGAACATACATCAACCGGCGCGGCGAAGTAGTGTCACGAAGGTGGCCTTTTCGGCTCTTTGTCTCCTAAATGGAGGACCTTTGGACTAACTCACTAAGCCCATGCGCTTGGTTGAATCATGCATAACTAACGACGTATTGAATTCAAGTAAGAAAACTAAATGAACAAGAGCAACATAACAAAAGAAAGATGGTGCCGTTTACCCAAGCGGTACGTGGAATTGTGGCCCGAGTACAGATCATATTACCATCCATTCGGAATCGGCTATGAAATTTATGTCCGGGTTTCCATCCGATATACCGCGAGAGTTGACACATCTCTCATTCATCCAATATCCACAACATACATCATACACACAATAGGTACCATAAATACAGAAAATATAATCAAAATAAATGACCAGAAAGTAAAATGAGAATAAGTGTGAAAGATACCATCAGGTCTAACCTTTTAAGCCGTCTCTCGGACTCACGTTCCACGAAGATCGAAAGGGGGGTAAAGCTCCGCAACTTTTTCTGGTCCGCTGGTTCGACGTCCTAGCTCACTGTTCCGCTGCTTTGCTTACGATTCGAACTCCGTTCTGCTCCTATTCGGCTCTTGTTTTGCTGCTCACTGCACGGGCTACCTGTTTCAATGTTTTCAAAGAACTATTCCAAGTTGTGTGGGTTCTTAGTGCAATTAAAAGTGATTATTTTTAAGATTATCTATGTAGTTTTCTAAGTTACTGTTTTTTAAGGATTTGGGCTGCTGTGTTTGTGTGATTTTCGGTGATGTATGGAGGTTTAGAGGGGCTGGTTTTCGGTGGTGATTAGGGGTTGTTTTGGTGCTTGTAGTTTCGGTGATGTGAGGGTGGTTACTTGTGGTAGATTCGGCTATGGAAGAGATGGTTGAGGTTCTTTTGTTCTCTTTTCGTGTGTGTAGGAAGTTGTAGACATTGCATTTTTGCATGTGAAACCCGATGAGGAGTCTCGTATGGATGCACCACCTTTAAGTCGTAGGAGTCGCGGAAAACGGTTGTCGGAAAGGCAAAGTCAAGAATTGACATATTTTGTTTAAGTTCGCTCGGAGTTCGCTTGTTGAAAGTTCATTTTTTTTAACGTATCTCTTAACCCGAAATCACCCCAAACCATTCTAAAGCCACCTAAGTACCCAAACCCACATCCAAAGCCCATAAAACCAAAATAAATCAAACACCAAGCCCACCCTCCATTAGGCCCACGACCATAACACTAAAATTACCCCTCCTTACACTATTCCAACATGATTTACCCATATACCAAACTTACTTTAACCATTCCACCTCACTTTAACAAAATATTAAATAAATAACACTTCACTCATTCAATACCCATACCTCACCCATACTTCACTCATTCAAACCCATACCTCACCCATACTTCACTCATTCAAACCCATACCTCACTCATTCACACCCACACCTCACTCATTCAAGCCCAT
Organism: Zanthoxylum bungeanum; assembly: GCA_019454045.1. Classification (NCBI taxonomy): domain Eukaryota; kingdom Viridiplantae; phylum Streptophyta; class Magnoliopsida; order Sapindales; family Rutaceae; genus Zanthoxylum; species Zanthoxylum bungeanum. Next base: position 101,252 of record SKCR01042467.1, read on the forward strand.
ACCTCACTCATTCAAACCCATACCTCACTCATTCACACCCATACCTCACTCATTCACACTTACACCTCCACTACACCATTTGCCTATATAAACCATCATTTTCCACCTTGAAACCCCTAACACATACCTAAGGAGATCAAACACATATCAAGAGATAACAAGCATACATTGATCAAACACTTAAGCATTTGGAGATCAAAACAGCCCCCTCACTTCCCTTACAAGTCACGCCCATACAACCCTCATCTCCAAGCCATTCACTGCCTCATTTAAGACCTGAAACACGCACATTCTTCCCCCCCACTGCGGCCCTCATTTCCACGCCAAATAGCCTCCTCATTCAGCCTCATTTCCACGCATATACTGACTCCATTATAGCCCTACACCTCACGCCAATCCAGCAGCAAAACAGCCCTATTCCAGCCTTATTTCACGCCCACACAGTCCCATTTACACATCCCAGCCACTGCTCCACATAACCCCTGAAACTTGCGTCTAAACCACCCCATTTTAGCCCCTCAAACCAGTGCACGCAGCCCTCAAATCACCCTCTTTAATCACGCCCAAACAGCAGCTCAAACACACCCCAAACAGTCCCCAATTTGCCAAAACAGTGAATAAAAAACTGCACTTGAAAGTCTTCGAGAAACCGACCAAACGGGAGTCCAATACCCCTCAAGATTCACCAAAACATCCCATAATACACTGCCAACCAGTGAGCCAAGTGTGGAGAATTAAATCGCAGTGAAACGAACTCAAAACAGCGAACGAAATGGCAAAACAGTGAGCAAAACGTCAAAACAGTGAATCGGTGGAATCGTGGTGACTTAGCATTTCCGACGGCCGTGTAACGCGCCTCCGAGCAACGACAAAAAAGGTTAGACCTGAGGGTTTATATCACAGAATTTTCTCACATTAAATAATGATTTAAAAATGTATTTTATGGCATTTTAACATGAGTAGTTAACTTGGCATGTTGTTGAAACTGGCTCACATGAAATAATGGTTTAAAATGTGTTTAATGTGTTTAATTAGTTTAGTATGTTGTATTAAATTTATTTGCATGAGATAATGATTTAGGAAATGTATTTTTATTTGTTTAGCATGAATGATTAGCTTGGCGCGTCATTTAGGATTAATTCACATGAAATAATGATTTAGAATGGTTGTTTGAGCATGTTATTAGTTTACATGGAGTAATGACGTAGGAAGTATGTTTAATTTAAATGGCTATTTAAGCATGTTATTTAGGATTAGTTTACATGAAATATTGACTTAGAATATGTGTTTAATAATGCTAGCATGAATAGTTAATTTAACATGTTAATTAATTTAGGTTACATAAATTAATAAGGTAGGATTGCATGTAATTTTTTTTTTTTCTGTCGCATGAATGTCATTAATTAGTACGTGATGTGGTTTTGAGTGAATGGAATATGTATTCTTTTTGTGGTATATTGGATGGAAACCCGGACATAAATTCCATAGCCGAATCCGAATGGACGGTAGTATGGTTTGCACTCGGGATACAACGCCCCGTACCACTTAAAAGACTCACATGTTTCATTTCACTCAAATTTGTATTTGAAGCATGATTAGATTGTTGTAATGTTGTTTTTACTTTCAAAGCATGTGAACTTAGATTTAGGCATGTATGTTGAGTAGACTTGGTTAAAATTATACAAATCCATTCATTACAAGTGACATAAGTAAGGGACCATTCCGAACCCAACGGTTTGAGGTCTTCCCTTGCGAGGGGTGAGTGCGGCCTTAAATCTCATTTTCCCGGTTCACACCGGGTGGCGACTCCATTATTCTCCGGTTTAGTCCCCGCGGGCTACTCCGTACTCCCAACTAGGCCCTGAGTCTAGAACAGCATGCGTCGTCCAGTTTCTGTGTCTACAGTCTGGCGACTCCACTGGGGATAGAGAATCGGCCTCGAAATATTGTCTTGTAATATTTGGATTTGTGTTTTAATTAACCATGACTACTGTGGGTTTAGGGAGTTTAATTAAAGGCATTGTTAGGGCTAGGTGATGGTTTGGTGTCTTCCTTCACTCACTACCTTTTTACAAGGAAAAGCTGTGAAGGCACCTAGATAATCATTTTCCTAGGGGATGGTTGGTGTCTTCCTTCACTCACTACCTTTTTATAAGGAAAAGCTGCGAAGGCATCTAAATAATCATCTCATGTGATAGACTAATTTGGAGGACTCATTGTTTATTCCTGTCACCAAGCGATAAGAGCCTAAGGGGCTTGGGTATCCACGGTGAGCTTTGCTCCGCCCTCCCTCTGGGGAATCTACAACGGGAAGTCCATTTGACAGTTAGTCACATACCTTAACTTGTTGACATATAAGGTGCACTCACTTGGTCGTTTGAACCCTTGAGTGGGGAGTCCTAGTTGTGGGTAATCCTTTGTCAATAAGGGCATTTGTTTACATTCCTAGAACTTACACATGAACCTTAGTTTTGTGACCAGTAAAAATTACTTATTTATGCTTGTGTTTTGGACCATTATCATTTGGATTCAGTTGGACTTTTTGTCAATAAATGTGAACTTGTTGGGCCATTTAAACAGGGACAAGTTCATGTCCTTTGACAATTAGGCCAAAAGCTTCTAAAATGCTAATGGGCTATTTTGTGTTTAGGCCTCTTATTATTTGAAGTTATTTAGTTATATTATCGCAAAGTGTAAACATGTTGGGCCTTTTCAACTGGGACAAGTTTGCACTGCGCAATAGTGTGACTAAATACTTTGAAATGATAACGGGCCGATTATTGTAAATTCTTTTACGAGCTTATTTATTTCATACATCACGCGCATCTCATGCATGCATGCATCATGTTAACCCTTTGTGCTTGAACCATCATAGATTCCCGTTGGGTTAGGGAGGAAAAAAGATTTGTCAAAGAACCGTCAGCCAGTATGAGTAAGTCAACCAACGAGGAATCCCACCTAGATCAGTTGGAAGCCAGGGTAGCCGAAATTGCTGAGCAGTTGCGAGTTTTGAACAATGATGTGACCAGTTTGACCGTGCCCTATACAGCTAGTAACAGAGACTTGTGCAACCAGAATGAAAAGATCATTGGGAAACCTTCAAAGACCGAGTATACTTC
>SKCR01042468.1:0-57869 GCA_019454045.1 Zanthoxylum bungeanum
GTTTGACCCGAAATCATGATCACCCCTAGTATTGCCTCTTGAGTTCTGATGCCAGTGAACTTAAGATGTATGATTTAACTTTTAAATCATCATCTTTCCAAGCTTGGAAAACTTGTAGTTCCTCCGGTGTTGCGTCCTCAGACACAGCAAGGGACAGCGGACCCTCAAGTACATATCCCAACTTTTCGGATTCAAGGACAATCCTTAAATCCAAATCTCAATCAGCAAAGTTCTCAGAGCCTTTAAGTTTGTTCGTATCCAACATACGCGCAAATGGATTAGTCGATTATGCCGCCATCGTAAATCTATCATATAGATTACGAAAAGCGGTTAGCAGAATTAAACAGTTTCAAATAATATCGAAAACATTAACTAGATCATGGATTTTTAATCTAAAAATGTCTCTCCCACTAAATCATGCAATACTGTAATCCCCAAATAGAATATAAAGATTTAATAATTAAATTAAATACAAATAGTGAAAGGTGGATCCCATGAATATATTTCAGCTCACAGTTTTGGCACGTTCTCGCCTACGTATATTCATCAGGTAGACAACTCATTGTCAATCACTCAATAGTGACTCCTGGGTTTCTGGTCCTTGTCGTTTCTCGTTGTGACGACTTTGGCACGTTCACAAGGTGACATACCAAGGTTAAACTCATCAATGATAAACTCAAGGTACTTGCGTAACCCTGACAGCTTTGGCACGTTGAGGATTCCGTTTTCGCTTGAATTTATCTAGTATCAGATATACATCCGGCATAAATAAATTTCTATCGGCTACACCCCCACTGCTTTGGCACGTTCTCGGATGTAGTCATAGAAAAGATATCCATAAACTGTATTGACAAGACGGACCATGTAACATGCATCAAATAAATAATTATCATAAAATCTTATTAATTAGGGATTTTCCGCAAAAGATGCTTTTACTTTATTTAATCAAATTAAATAAACACATGCATGCATAAAGTAAATATTAAATTAAATATTGAATTTAAAGGCATAATCATATCGAGTGTCCAGAATCAGACTCGCTCTGATACCATTTTGTAAGAGTTTTGTAGGGAATATCTGGTGACGCATCGGAACGCGAAAAATCAAAATTTTCCGATTTCAATAATTCTCCTTGGATCAATTAAATAAACTTATTTATTTAATTACCCAATACTTAAAAACTGAAATTTTAACCAATAAATCATATTTCTTGAAAATTACCGTTTGACCCCTAAACTTTAAATTTTATTCATTTTCGTCCTCAAATTGTCAAATACAATTTTGGATGATTCTAAATCAATTCTAAAATGATTTCCAACATGTCCAACACATCAAAAACAAATTACAACAAAAACCCCAAATTTTTTTAAATTGCCGAACAGCCCCTTAATTTTCAGTTTTTACAATTTGGACCATTTTTGTTCAAAACATGACAAGATCAAATCCAATCAACCCAAAAAATAATGTGCATCAGATACACACCATAATACATCACATATATGAAAAGTCCCAAATTTGGAAAGGGTTAAGAACCCTAATTTTATAATTTCTTCAAATTGACAAAATACATCAAATCAATTAAATCCAACACTTTAATTCAATCTTTATCATACCAAACAAGTCTCACCATCATGAAACAACTCAAGAATAATTCTAGGTCATCAATGAGTGGCTTAGCAACTCTAGAATGGCAACATGATTATCAAATAATAAAAGAGAGCTAATGAACTAATTTCATGCTTTCTTTGTTAAACAAACATACAAGAATTTTTCAAACAAGTTTCCAACCAACTAATTACAAACTTAAAGAGTAGAGAAGAAACTAAGCAACACATGTTGAAGCCTAGTATCATAGAAATAATTTTCTAATTGAAAAAGTTTAAGAAAAACTTACAAAAATCCAAGTTTTTCAAGCTTTTCTTTTGATCTCCAAACGTTTTCTCTCAAAACTCACTTTGTAATATTTGGTGGCTTAACCTAAATGAATGAAAAAGAAATAGAACAATTTATACTCCCCCAAAAATGCCTTGGCCGAATTTTAGGAGCATAAAATAAATATCTAGATATTTTTTTGTTTCATTAATTCATTTAATCAACTTGTGTAAATGATCATTACAACATTTAATGATATTCAACAAGTCAAATAAAGCAACTAAAGTCATCTCCAAGAATATCATAACTAAAGATATTTATATTTTTTATTACTTTAATTATTTAACAATTAAATAATTAAATAATTATTTAAATACAAATATATTAAATATATGTATTATATTTACTTTAAATATCCAAATATATATACATTTATGATATATGTCAAATATCACAATTTGACATTTAATTAATGTGTATTTAATAAAATCATTCATTAAATACAAATACACATTAATTAGGAAATGACCATTAGGTCCCTATGCATGTATTTTTCGTTTAACATTTAAACGACTTATAAAGAACAATATTATTCATAAAAGTTTCCCTAGTGCTCTACAAGTATATTTCACTAGTGAGACTCTCCAAGTTCAGGCATATCCGTCACGAAATCCAATTTCGTGTCCATAATTTACCCACCCGTAAATTATGACGACCACGGATAAACTCGCTGAATCATACAGGTCGAGGTCATGGCATATGTTTAATTCCTCCGTCACAGGTATCCGGATATATCCCAGAGATATAGATGTAAATGTCAAATCTCTATAGGGACAATCTCGTCGACGTCTCTATTAGCAATCTCTAAAAGAACTCTTAGAAGTCACTTCTTAAGTGTACCACGAGCCCATGGTTTTTATCTGATTGCTAATCATATATGGATTACCTATGCTATGTACACAGAACTGATGGATCATATCTCGACACACACAGGACACCCTGGGGATCTACCCACACCCAACGAACAGGCGGAGGTCTGATCTAAATAGATCGGTGATGTGACTACCATATAAGTGTGGAAGATGTCTCATGTGCCCACAGTGGTATCTCAAGTCGAAGAATCACAAGTGCAACTCAAACCGAGAAGATTCTTATTGACGTTGATGTATCATCCATTAAGAATCTTCGATGAGTCGTTCAATATTTATCCGCTATAAATACCTACACGTATATATGAGTCTCCAAGACTCATGGTTCATTGACAAACCATTGGAATCCATTATTCCAGTATACGACATGTACCGGTCTCAACGGGTTTACTTTATTGACCAAGTAGTATAAACCTTGACCAGAAACTGTCTAAGAATGACAACGTCATGATACAACTCAATGTCAGTTGCGACGCTTTTGCAACTGCATCATGACTAATCATTCTAAGTTCAATTACATCTTTATTATATAAGGATATATATTATATTATAGAAACTGCTTATTTTATTCATAATAAAACGTTTACAATAGTATTTACAATGAAATACAACGGGGAATTGGCGCTCTGAGCACCGACCCCAACAAAGAGAGAGTTCATGAAGGCGGTGCCATATGCTAGTGCAGTAGGAAGCCTGATGTATGCACATGTATGGAATATACTTGACATTACATTTGCAGTTGGTAGACTGTGAAGATTTTTATCTAATCTTGGAAAGGAACATTGAATTGTTACCAAGAGAGTTTTTAGATATCTTAAGGGGATTAAAGATTACATGTTGGCATACAGAAGGTTGAGACTCTTGAACTAGTAGGGTATACCGATTATGACTTTGCTAGTTGTTCAGATGATAGGTAATTTACCTCATGATATATGTTTCTACTAGCAGGTGGAACTATATCTTGGAAAAGTGTCAAGCAGACATTAGTAACTTCTTCCATAATACAGGCTGAGTTTGTAGCATGTTTTGGTGTAGTGTCACAGGCTATTTGGCTATAAAATCTCATTATAGAAATGTCAAGTATTGACTTCATTTCTAGATAGATAAAGTTATATTGTGATAATATTCCAACTGTATTATTTTTTAAAAATAATAAGAATATCATTGGGTCAAAGTATATCGAGGTCAAATACTTGACAATTAAAGAGCTAGTAAAGAAAGGTGATATTATTAAAGAGCATATTGGTACATGTGATATGATTGTCGATACTTTGACCAAAGGTCTTCGACCCATTATTTTGACAAAGCATGTTGTTTGTTTGGGTTTGGTAAAGTCTTTTGATAGGAGGCATCATTGCTCTATGTTATTTTGTATGTTTGTACATGTATTTTGTATATTTTACAATGATTATCTATAAAGTGCATCTTCATTGGAAGACATTGATGTTTATTGTTTGATATATCATTGTGTAAAGTCTTATGATGTGTGTCAACATAAGCATTGACTTGGGACATAAAGTTATAAAGCCTTGTTGGTATGTCTTATGACACATAAAGTTTATCTCGAGATATGCTTTGATTTCTCATGCGTGTCTGGGCTGCATAAAGTAGAGAAATTGGTGACAAATAAGAGAAAATAACACATGAATTGTAGATCATAAAGTGAGTGTTATTGTATATTACTGATTTATCACATTTTGTTCATGTCGATAAGGTTGTTTGATATACGTGACCATGGAAGGGACTATGTTGTATTATAATGTAGGTACCGCCATGATTCTATATCTATGATCTTATTAGACATAGTGGTTTACTAGAGTTGTTTCTGAACCAATATTGGATCCATAAAGTATTCATAGCATTAAAACATTCACAATTGATATTGCACAAGTGGGAGAATGTTAGAATATTTTATTCTAATATTAATTGTGGGCTTCTATTAATTGTGATATAAGTTTTAATAAAGCACTAAGATAATTAATTTTGTAATAGAAACTATGAAGCCCAATTGTTTGATCTATTAAAGTGGACTGGACTCTATATTAATTGATGTGTGGATATTAGAGCGGGCTTTGGAGATGTTATGGGCTTTTGATGGGTGAGCTTATGAAACTCCATAAATTAGTGAGCTAAGGACTCACCATCACTCCCCTATAATAGCTTACTCAATAAGCTTCCTTTAATTGTATAAATAAACATATTTTCTTCTCTCTCCAATTAATTAATCCTTCATTATTGAGATTTGATGTAAAGTATAAAGTTAAGCTTTACAACAAATCTCATTTATGCATTATTAATACATTATTAAGATTTGATGTAAAGCATAAAAGACAAGCTTTACATCAAATCTTATTTCAAGCAAATGTATTATATATTGAAGGAAAATGAATAGATGAGGTGTGTGTGGGGCATGTGAATTGCCGTGAGGAAACCAAATGAAATGGATAGAGAGAGAATGTTTTTGGCTTAACACAATTAAGGCTAAGGAAGCTTAATAAGAGAGAGTAAGTTTCTCACCATCAAGAAGATGGGAGAAGATGGTGATCTCCTCAGTGCAAACAGTCAACAGATCTGTCAAAAATTTCTATTGCATCTATGGATTCTAAATCAGGTACGTTGTCTGAATCATCCGAATAATTCTTTTATTTGTATTCTAAACTTTTGTGATAAATGTCTTATTGCAAAATAAATTCTACTATAATGAAACAAAAGTGCTTCTTCTTCAACCCTTAGCTACTGATTTTTTTTAACACCATCATGATCATGATCCTTTTTTGTTATGCAAATTTAGAAATTGTATGAAGCAGAGATGGAGTCGTTGATTGACGAATCACATTGTTTTGATGTTGAAGCGTTTTTGTCTAATCTTGATAAAATTTCAGTAGTTAATTACATAGGATTTATGATGAAGAGTGTATTCAAAGTAAACAATTATGGGGAAATATATACATGTCAATATCCAATCATATTTGAAAATAACACCGCATTCAAAGAAGACTCATCAAATACAACAATGTCTAGATTCAACCATATTAGCAATAACGTTTATACAGGTTGGTTCCATAGCCAGTTCCTCAGCTGGCTAGTTACATGGTTTAGTTTCAATTCTAGAAAGTGTAGAATTATCAATATCCCTTCGATCAGAATTGGGAATCGATCTATCTTCAGCACCCCCATCTTTGCGGTTAAGGTAACGACTTTGTTTTTGTCTGCTACAAGAGCAAGAGAGTTCTGAAGATCCGATCTCCAATCATGCAAAGAATTCATAACCTAGCACAATTCAAACTTTCTCACATTTTGCGGCCGGCTTCCGGACTATGTAAAAGAATCGAGGCTGACTAGGCTCAAAAAGAAAGGAGGAGTCAGTTTGCGGGCATCATGCTAAGTCCTCTGTTATGTCTATGTATTTTCTCCGTCTCCTCGTAATTATTTGAGGAGAGGGTATGTGGATCCCCATATAATTGAAAGGGATCCTCGAATCCCGAATAACTGAAAATTTTATTTAAAAAATAAATTTAATTTATTTAAAATATATACGTTAAATTAAGCCAATATCATTGGTATTATAATATATTCTATGAAATTTTCCTATATATTAGGATACTTCGAGTTACATCCATATTGCAATTATTTTTTTCACAAAAAAAAAAAACTATAAGTACATATAAAATTAAAAAAATAAAAGAAAATGAGGTAATGGGGAGGGATGAGGATTACACCAAATCCTCGTCCATTTCCCAAATAAGATTAATATTAAATGATCCATGTACCCATTCCAGTGAGAATTTTTTCATTCCTACTGATTTCTAAATCTTGAATTGTAACTTACTCTATTGCCATTGTTTCGAAACTTACTCGATCAGTTAAACTCGAAACTATTGTTCACCCCTAACAGATGGACAATTTATGTTCGTATTTGAAAAAATATGAAAGTTTCAAGCCCTAGGTTATTATATTCACAGAACCTCACCCTTAACGGATAGACAATTTATGTATGTATTTGAGAAAAGATGAAAGTTTAAGGACCTGATGTTATTATATTCACAGAACTGTTGCTCAACCCTAACAGATGGACAATTTATATCTGTATTTGAGAAAATAAGAAAGTTTAGGGACCTAACATTATTATGAATTTACAAACTCGGAATTACTGGCTTACTGCTAACAGGGACAATTAGGGGAGTTCGTAGGGTCAGGTCGACCCGCGACCCGACCCGGCCGGGTTTATAAATTTTAAATTTCAATTTCGGGTCAATTTGGACCCGACCCGAAATGTCGGGTCGGGTCACCAATTTTGGACAGAAAACTCGAGTCTGACCCGACCCGACTCGATGTAAATGATATTATAATTATAATATATATTTTTAATGTTATAATTTTGATGAGAAAGAATTGTGGCTGGAATGGCAAAGTTTTTACTTGGTCTTGAGGTGGTCCCAAATTCGAATCTCACCTTTAACAATTCTAAAAATTTTATTTTTTCTTTGTTTTCAAAAAACAAAATGTTGTTGCTGGTGGGATTCGAACCTGAGATTAAATACAAATTAAGCTCAAATTTTACCAATTCAACTATACACATATCTTGTAAAATTTATATCAATAAAATATATATATTATATTCACTGCATATTATGCGACCCGACCCGACCCACTGTTTTTTGACTTGACCCGTTGCGACCCGACCCACGCAGGTCACCTTCTTAAATTTCGGGTTTCGGGTCAAAAGACTCGAATGACCTGACCCGATCGGGTCATTAAAAAATTAAAAAATCCCGACCCGACCCATGAACCAGAGACAATTTATGTCCTTATTTGAGAAAATATGAAAGTTTATGCACCCAACGTTGTTATAACCTGAAAGGCCCAAAGTGATTATAACCCAAAGTGAAAATATGAAAGAAAGAAAACGATCCATGGGAGTGAAAATATTAAAAGATAAAAAAGAGAAGGGGAGAAAAAAAAAAAAAAAAGGAGAAAGGGTCAGGTGAAGTCGATATCGTTTCTGGGTACGGCACGGGGTTCCTATTCTCTCATACACAAAGACTGAAGCAGTCCGGCAACTGATTTCAGACTTTCAGTTGCCCCAAACTGAAAAACCCTAAGTACCCACTACACCGCCACTGGAATCAATTTACCCTTCAAGGCTTTTACTTTGCAACTACCCAGGTCAGTTTTTACTTCTTTTCTTTCATTTTCTTGTTGGGATTCTTGTAATTTGACGCCATTTTTGTTTTTTGGGAACATTAGAAGTGATGTGAGGAGGAATTTTGGCAAATGTTGGAAGTTGGAATTTGCTTTGTTCTGAAACAGATAGCATTTCCTGAGATTATAATGAATTTTCCATTGTTAGGTTATATTAAAGTAAAGTTAATGCTTCAGAGAGCAAAATTTGCCTATTTTGTACTTGGATGAGGGTACCTCTTCGGAATTTCACTCAGGAAGTTAGGAATCAATTTAGTTGGGAATCGGTACTTGGAATGCATTATTAAACTTAATTACTGAATTTGTATTATAAGTGGGAGCTAGTTGTAGTTTTTTAACCGAGAAAAGTTATTGTGATGGCACTGGAGATATGGTGTTCGAATCCTCCTCACACCAGGATTCGGGAGGAGGGGTTGGTTTGTATTCATGTAATGCTATTATCAGTGTTTGAAAATACGCTGAAAGGCGCCGCCTCGAGGCGCCGCGTCGCCTCCTCGAGGCTGCCGCGTCTTTCGTTTTTCTGATTTTCGCCGCTTCACACCGCGTGAGGTGTCCGCCTCGAGCCAAATCGACGTGAGGCGGCACGAGGCGGCCGCCTCACTCACAACGCCTGTTTTTTTCGGTCGACATTTTGGGGGCTCCAAAACGTCATCGTGTGGTCAATTTCATTTCTCCTCTAAGGCTCCAAAACATCGTCGTTTGGTCAATTTCATTTCGTCAATTTAAAATGCCTTTTGTTTTCTTTAAATTTATTGTCACATTCAGCATTAGGTGTAGATTGACATAAAGTGGATTCTTGATACAATTCAAATTAAAATAATTAATGATTAATTTATTAAATTACTAAATATTTATAATAAATTTATTATTAATCAAGAATCATTATTTCATCAATTTATAATTTTTTTTTTGTCGTTCGCATTGAGGTGCCCGCCTCGCGCCTCAAAGGTCGACCGCCTCGAGGCGTTATACGTATTTTTAAACATTGGTTATTATAAATCACATTTAGGCCTCTACTAGATTTATATTTGGGTTTCCAATTTAAGGGTCCTATGGAATGGACCGAGATGCTATCTAAATCCTTTTAAGAAAATCTTGTTTTGGTTTGTCATGACCGGAAAATATAATTTTCCTGAAATGTTGAAGTGGAGCATTTACCTACCATAGAGGGGAGACATTATTGGCATAGCAATAAGAATGAGAATTTTACCTAGTTACTTGGGACTGTAGTTAAGGAAGCACATAGTTTAATTGCTGGTTTTCTGCATTTCGTTTCGTACATCAAAGCATAATTTGGCTATCACTGAATGACCTGTTTGTAGTTTTCTCTGTGCATCTGGGTTTTATCTGTTTCTTTCTTTCTCTCTGTTTTATTTGATTTGATTTTAATTTTTTGTTCCACTGTGATTAATTTTATTCTCACATCTATAATTATTCGATGGATTACTGTATGTGCTGTGTAATCTTATCAGATATAACTTCTTACACAGGTAAAGTTTTTCTTTGAAGGCTCTCTCTTTTTATATTTTGGGTTTTCTTAAGTTGAGGTAAGCATGAGGTAGAGATTCTAGTCTGTCCAGAAAAGAACAGTATCAATTTTACATCTCTCATTCGACAAACATGGAGGTTGAAGGGGTAGATGTGGATGGGGAAAAAGGGGATGATCCTGTGGCAACAAATGCTGAATCCGGTAAGTCAGGGAAACAAAATGTAGCTGAAAATTGTTCAGAAACAGAAGTAACAAATGATGAGGATGATGATGATGATGATGAAAGTTCTAAACCTTACTTGGGCATGGAATTTGATTCAGAAGATGCTGCCAAGACTTTCTATGATGCATATGCCAGACGCGTGGGATTTAGCATTCATGTTGGCCAGTTCACCCGTGCTAAGCCTGATGGGCCAATTATAACCTGGGAATTTGCATGTTCCAGGGAAGTGTTTAAGAGGAAGAATGTTGAAAGCTGCAATGCCATTCTTAGAATAGAGAGAAAGCATTCTGAAAAATGGACTGTGACAAAGTTTGTGGAGGATCATAATCATTCTGTGGCGACTCCTAACAAGGTTCACCACCTTCGACCCCGTAGACATTTTGCTGGTGCTACAAAAAATGTGGCTGAAGCACTGGATGTCTCTGGTGATGTTTATATTACCATGGATGGAAATCATTTATCATACGAACCTAATCGCATTAGGAATGCCTCGCCTATAGAACCTAGTCGCTCAGCCAGGAATATAGGGCCTGTAAACTATCTTAGACCACCTAGTCGAAAGAGAACCCTAGGGAGGGACGCTCAAAATATTTTAAACTATTTCAAGAAGATGCAGGCTGAAAATCCTGGCTTCTACTATGCAATACAGCTCGATGATGATAACCGAATGACCAATATCTTCTGGGCTGATGCAAGATCAAGGATGGCTTACAACCACTTTGGTGATGCAGTTATTTTTGACACAATGTATAGACCAAATCAGTATCAGGTCCCTTTTGCTCCTTTCACAGGCATAAACCATCATGGTCAAATGGTGTTGTTTGGTTGTGCGTTACTTCTAGATGAGTCGGAGGCTTCCTTTACCTGGCTGTTCCGGACATGGCTCTCTGCAATGAATGATCGACCTCCTGTTTCTATCACCACCGACCAAGATAGAGCCATACAAGTAGCTGTTGCTCAGGTGTTTCCAGAAACACGCCACTGCATTTGCAAATGGCATATCTTGAGAGAAGGCCAAGAAAGGTTGGCTCATGTATACCTTGCTCATCCGTCCTTCTATGGAGAGCTGTATAGTTGCATAAATTTTTATGAAACAATTGAAGAGTTTGAATCATCGTGGTGCTCTCTCCTTAATAAATACGATCTTCAAAAAAATGAGTGGCTTCATGCTGTTTATAATGCTCGCAGACAGTGGGCTCCAGTTTATTTTCGTGGCACCTTTTTTGCTGCACTGTCTTCAAACCAAGGGGTTGGCTCCTTTTTTGATGGGTATGTGAATCAACAAACTACCATACCATTGTTCTTTAAACAGTATGAAAGGGCTTTAGAAAGTTCCATAGAAAAGGAAATAGAATTAGATTATGATACAATTTGCACCACACCTGTGCTGAAGACACCATCACCAATGGAACAACAGGCAGCAAACCTATATACAAAGTTTGTTTTTGCAAAGTTTCAGGAGGAACTGGTCGAAACTTTTGTGTACACTGCAAATAAGATTGAGGGTGATGCTGTGGTCAGTAAATACCGCGTTGCAAAATATGAACAGGATGACAAAGCATATATTGTCTCATTGAATGTTTCTGAGATGAAAGCAAGTTGCAGCTGCCAAATGTTTGAATACTCTGGCATTCTCTGTAGACATATATTAACTGTGTTCACTGTAACAAATGTTCTTACCCTTCCAACCCATTATATATTAAAGAGATGGACAAGGAATGCCAAATTTTGGATTGGGCTAGATGAACAGAACACAGATACTCAAGGTATTGAGACTCTTACCTTACGCTTCAATAAACTATGTCAAGAAGCAATCAAATACGCTGCGGAAGGGGCAATAGCACCGGAGACTTACAATACGGCAATTGCTGCTCTAAAGGAAGGTGGTAAAAAGATTCTTGCTGTGAAGAAGAATGTCGCTAAAATATCTCCACCAAGCTCTCAAGGTGCTTTGAATAGTCTGGAAGACAGTAACAAGAAAACACCCCCATCAGTTCCTGAAATGATCCCAGCATTATGGCCATGGCAGGAGGCAATGCCATATCGCTTTAATTTAAATGATTCTGGAGTTTCTGTTTCTGATTTGAATCAGCCCAGCATGGCTCCTGTGTCTATTCATGGGGATAGTGGTACCCTTGACAGCACGGTATGAATTATGAGAAGATTGATCTTTAGTAGGTATTTTTTTAGGATTGCTATTAATTGCATTGTATAATTATTTTTTCTTGATGCAGGTTGTTCTCACTTGTTTTAAGTCCATGACTTGGGTCATAGAGAATAAGTCAGCTAGTAAAATAGCTGTCATCTACTTGAAGGTATAAATGCCTTTACATCTCTGAGGGATAAACTTAGTAGTCTTATCTTTCAGACTTTATTGTTCAATTAATTATGCAATTTATCTGATTACTATTAAAAATGTATTGATACTGTGTTAACAAATATTCAGTCATCTGTGTCCTATAATCTGGAATAGATCATTCTTATCCCGAGCAAACCTTGTTTGCCAAGTCATTTCAGGGATAATTAGCTGATGATAGAGCTAATTTTACTCCATCTAAATTAAGCATGAGTTCCTTCTAATAAGTATGACTGGTGTGCATTTCTTTTGATGTTTCCTTTACCTCTTCTGTAGCTGCAAGATTATGGCAAGAAACCTTCAGGAGAGACTGAAGTGCAGTTCAGACTAACAAGAACCACTTTGGAACCTATGTTGAGATCAATGGCCTACATCAGTCAGCAACTTTCAGCACCTGCCAATAAGGTTGCCGTCATCAATCTGAAGGTATGCAAACTTGAGCCCCTTTTTTTTTTTTTTTTTTTGCTTTTTTCCGTTGATTGATAACTACTGTAAACTATTATTACCCGCCAATTTGTGGCAAGTATATTGCATTCTCCTTTTTTAAATTGTTCTTTATGAAAATAAAATCCAAAGCGTGAGAAAAATTGATAACGGAAGAGTCGAAGGGTTGTTTTTGACACCCCTTGTAAACCTTTTGATCTCTTTGACCACTTGCTAGTTTTTTTTTTCATTTAGACTTCCTCTGTTTTCTACCAAAAAGAAGGAAAGAAAGTAAGAAGTATTGGCAAGGTTATCTATTGTATTGTCGAGTAGTTGTCATTATGGTTTTTAATTGCAATTATGTTTCACAATGTGGATAGCACTAAAGTATTAGAAATAAAGAAGCTTCTTTATGGGACAGTCTCTAATATGGTACATTTGTAAATATTGGCATAAGACATGCCAACATGACAGATGGTTGAGATGCAAGATAACATATATGGCGGTATACTAACTGAAAACAAGCAAGTAAATATGTGTACTGTTGCATATGTATTGAATGGTTAGATTTTTCTAATGTTAGTTTCGTTCTAATCTGTCACATTTATGTCATGTTGATTCGATATACCTTTCTGAAA
Source organism: Zanthoxylum bungeanum (assembly GCA_019454045.1). Lineage (NCBI taxonomy): Eukaryota > Viridiplantae > Streptophyta > Magnoliopsida > Sapindales > Rutaceae > Zanthoxylum > Zanthoxylum bungeanum. The sequence continues at coordinate 13,133 of SKCR01042468.1, forward strand.
TGTGTAGACAATTTTCTAGGTGTTTTCGAGATTTATCTTCAGCTAGTATGGCACTGGTTTTATGAAATTTGTAGTTGAATTCTGTCTGGTTTTATGAAATTTGTTCTTTAATTTTGTTACGCCTTTCAAAGAAATTAATAGACCCTTTTTAATGCTTATATGAGTTTTTTCCATGTCAATCCGTGTAATTGCCCATGCATTTACTGTTGTATTGCACCATGCAATCTATAATCTCTCTCTATAACATAACGCAACATTCTTGCCGATAAAACATGCATTACACTGAGACATGTTCTATAATAAGTGTGTTCACTTATGGTCTATTTATTGACAAAATTAGATACTATTTGGAAGTTAAATGTTTGACACTTTAGAGTCAACAAACAAAATGAACTGAAGACCAGCTTCTTCGCCGCTGATTGTAAATTATTTTTCTCTTACGCATTACTAGGATCAGCATTTTGTACTCTAATTCTGTGATTGGCTGTTCAGTAACGGAATTCTTTCAGTACCAGTAGATTTTTTCTACTTTTAATAACTCATCTAAAATATGTTTACACACCAGCCCTAATCATGTTACTTAAAAAGATATTAGTGAATCTCTCTCTGTCCATTCATGTGTTTCCTTTATATAAATTCAAAGAGAAAGGTTAGGATCCTGGAACCAGGAAATACAGCTTTCAAATTTCTCAGCAACTAGATGAGAATAAAGAATCTGAAAATAGATTTGAAACAAGACAAACGAAAGGGGCTTCTGCCTTCGATGAAGAAACCATGGAAAAGATGAACGCCTAAAGATTTTCTCATTGGCTATTTAAAAAGTTATCCAACTTGAGTTATTAGAGTAAGATTGCTTATTTTTTTCAAAAAATAAAAGATAAGGACTCAAATCTTTAATTGATTTTATTATTCTATAAAACTTCCCATGTTTTTTATTTGACTGCACATGAAAAGCCTTCACCATTTATTTAATTGCTTCACAACTGTTGAGAAGTCACTGAGATGGATTTCTAATTTCAATAGAGGGTCATGGTTGGTTCATTGAACCTAGACGGCCCGTTGACAAGACTCTTTCCCAGCTTAAAACTTTTTTCTTAAATAATTATTTTGGTCCCAGGACAAGGAAACATTGAAATGTTCAAAGCTGTTTCTTCTACAAGATTTTATTATATTGTTACCGTGATGAATATCATGAGCAGGGCTGTGAACTTTGATATTTTTATTCTATAATATAAGGGAATGAAGTTCAAGCTCTCTTTGAAGTAATTTAAATATTTTCTATTCTTTCCTTGGTAGGATAAAGATAAGACTGATAAGTTGTGAAAGACTTGAGTCTTGTGTTCTACGAGTCTGGGGTATTTGAACGTCTGATTGATAATTGATTGCGCGAGTTGTTTGAGTTTGGTGCTAGGTAATGTATAATACTCAATAATTTTTAGGACTAATTGGTTCTTCGTCGTGCTCTCAGCTTCAAGATACGAAGACAACTTCTGGAGAAACAGAGGTGAAATTTCAAGTGTCAAGAGATACACTGGGTTCCATGTTGAGATCCATGGCCTACATCCGTGAGCAACTTTAAAGCTGTAAGGACACTCTTCCCTTTTGCAGTGAGAGATTATCTCAAAAATTGGATATTGCAGTTAGGAATCTGAGTTTACAAAAAATTTGGTTCGATAAAACTTGGTATCTTTATTTTTCCATGTTACTGAGTAAGGTTGCTGATGAGATGATATTTTCCAGTAGGGAGAATGAGTGAACTGCAATATTCAATTTTGCAATTTACCATATTTCTCTGTCTTTATGTTTCTTTAAATTTGTTGGGAAGGTGTCCATGTTGCGGTTCAAATTTGTTCCAGTTAAATGTTTTCTGAACACCACACAGCCAAATTCTGACAATAAGCAAGGTGGTAGAACTTGTTCATTTAAGCGAGTTCTGCGCCATTTTGTCAATTATTTGTGAATTGTTGTAGCTTATAGTTAAAGCTTATTATTCGAATTACACAAGCATTTTTACCATAAATTGAGTATGCAGTGTTCTGCATCATTCTCCTCAATTTTCTTAACTCCTATCTATGGATATCCAACAAGTTTTAGTATACTCAGTAGATGGTTTCATCGTTGAGTAATACGTGTATATTTGTTCGCCATGGATTTTATTTTAAAAGTGGTTCAAAATATAAGTCATTACGTTTGGTTTGCACAGTAAATTGTCATGAAATATTCTTCTTAGTACAAATTACATTCCCTCTAATGGTAAATTCCTGGCAGGCTGATCGAATGCAGAGCTGTCGTCATCTGCAAAGATTGGAGCATATAAAGAGCAGGCAAAGGCATGTCCCTTCCCATTTGGTCTTATAGCCATTTATGTATCATGTTTATGTATTTGGACAAAAATTGGACTTCGTGTAGTTAGGTTTGGTTACTGCTGTTTGAGTAGACCGTATCTCGGTTAGTTGTAGACATAGTAGTTAGGCATAGCTGCTCTTATATATCTAACATCTAGATAATGCATTGTTTCGATATAACGTATCCATCACATCACTAAGATTTGTACATGTAAAGGTACGAACATGAAAATAATTACGAATTAACATTTCGTATGTTTTGTATCTCGTTAGTGATAATCTTATGACGACTTTTAAGTACCTTATGCATATACTGTTGATCGGTTGAATTTCAAGTATTATGTTTCACTAATAAGATATGGAGACTTACTTCACATTTAGAATTGCACAGAAAAGATTATTTATTTCAAAGCGGTCTACGGAAAATTTTGGAAAAACACCAACGTCTGTTAGCTTATTTGTCAAAGAAAAATCGAGTACGGTATAAAGAATTAATTAGTAAGTGGAATATTTGAGTCCTCAGCTATTATAAATAAAAATTTTGAGCCATTTTATCATGAAGATACTTAAAGCTAAAAATAATATTTAATAGTGTTAATTTATATAATGTTAAATTTTATGAGATTAGGGGCTCAAAAATTTGAGTTTCATCTAAGTTTTGTTGAAGGAACTTGCAGGTGAAAGCTGTGCTTGAGGATGCCTACACTTGCTTGCCCTGGGGAAGTGGTCTTTGTCTTTTGCTTTATTTTGAATTAAAAATAACTTAAAATTATTTTTTAATAGCTTAAATAAAAAAAAAAAAAAAATTTATGGGCCCGTGGGCCGACACTACCCATGTAGCCTCGGCCCTGGTAAAATACCTAGTTGTTAACTCTCTTGGTATGTAAATTTATCAAGAGGTAAATTGTAATTTAACTGTTTTAAATAAGAAAACTTATATGTATATATGTCCATATCTCCATGGAACCATAGATTTTAACTCCCATTAATTAAATTAAGTATAGTCTAGGAGTCTTGATTTTATGAATAATAATAATAATAATAAGATGAGAAGATGATTTTCTATGATTGAAGATATTCTGTGTTTACGATTTCTTTTTTCTTTTTTCTTTTGTTTTTGTTTTGGGGGTCAATTATGATTTAATATTGACTACTTTTATACAATTAACACGTGTGTGTGTTTTTTTAAAGTATTTTTATCTTTGGAAACCGAAAATAGGGTGACCTCATAAAAGGAAATGGATGATGGGTACGCTTTGAATGTGGGACATCTGTCGAAAGTGGTTATTAGTTGACAATTCAAAGATTCAATTTGGCCAAGTAAAAAGGTGTTTATTAGTTGTAAAGAACGATTTTAATTAATTCATTTGCGTCAAGTCTTTTGAAAGTACAATGTAATGTTGTTCAGGGCAGATATCAAGTTAATCACATTATTAATTAATTAATTTATTTATTTATTTAAAGTTCCATTAACATGATGGTTAAGATTGGAGAATCAATGCTGACGAAGAGAGGAAAGAACAGCCTCTTGATGGGAGCTGTCGCCTGTCTGTCTGCATGGCAGCTCTGAACTCATCAAATGTGACTTTTCTATCATTATTGGAATCCATCAAATCAAATTTCGAGTTTAACCCGAAATTATTTTTTTTATTTTGCAAACTCGATTATATGAACACTCCTACTGATTCATTTGTTTCTCCTTGGCCGAATCACCAATCACCCATGGATAGAACCGAACCGAATCGGTCGATTCCGGTTCGGTTCGAATTTTTTTTTTTAATTATATAAAAAATTCGAAAATAATTTAAAATAAATTAGATTAATTTAATAAATAAATAAAATTATTAAATTAAAGAGCTTGAACTTAAATTTTAAAAAATTTAAGTTGTCTACGTATCCTCCAGGGGTGAGAGGAATCAAAGCTCACGTAGTTCCATTACAATTTTAAAATATTTCCCCTTTGGAAATTTACAATTTTGTAATTATCAATCATCATTATCAGTTGATCTTTCAGCTCCGGTTCCGCTTGCACAATCTGCATTATCGAATAAGTGTTCAAAATCATCGGGGGCATCTTCTTGTTGTCTCAGATCAACTCGAGTCCAATCATCCACACAAGCTGTTGCTTCTAGAGTGCTTGGATGTAATGAAGATCGTCTAGCTTCCAATATATTGTCTTCCAAGCTGAAGGCTTGCTCAACCGCAACGGTGGAAATAGGTGCTGCCAATATCTCTTTAGCAATAATTGATAAAACAAGATATATATTTTGATGTCGGTTCCACCATTCAAGGATTTTAAAATTTTTTACTAACTAAACTTTCAGTATGAAACTCGAAATTTGTAAATAAAAAATTATCTAATTCGGGGTTATTAGTTGTCGTATCCCTAGCTTTTTTATTTCGTTGCAGTAACTAACAATCCCTTGCGCTAAGTCTTGTTTGAATTACTGATTCGCTACTACTAGATTCACCTAATGTTCCTAAGTTATATCTTACAATATAATCATTAAATAACTCAATTAAATCATTTTTTAATCTCACTATTATTCTTGTAATATCAATATCATCTAATATTCCTAAATAATCATAATAAGCTTGTAAAATACTATTCAAACCTTCTAATTTAAATCTAGGATAAAAAACAGTAGCAATAAGATAAAGTAAATAAATTTCTCTAAAATAATTCAACAATTTTACCTTCATAACAGTAATGGCTTCTAACAAAACAATATCATTAGGATCGTTACTTTCAAGATGTTCATCGAGAGTACCAACAATATTCAAACTTTCAAGAAGAAATAAATGTGTTGTAGGATAATAAACTCCGCTAAAAATTAAAGTAGCATCATTAAAAATTTTAAAATTTCTAAAATTTTTTTACAAATTTCCCATTGACTATGAAAAAATGTGATATTTTGAACATGTTGAGAAAAAAAACTACATAATGCATCTTTGTATTGTAATGCTTGATATAAAAGAAAATAAGTTGAATTTCAACGTGTTGGAACATCTCTTGAAAATTTAATCAGTTTAATACCATTTATTTTACAAAACTTGGTCCATTCTCTCATAACTTGAGAATATAATTAAATGTTGTCTTAATAGGATCAATGAAATGTGATAATTTTTGCAGACCATCTTGAACACATAAGTTAAGGACATGACATGTGCAACGAATATGAAAAAACCGACCCCCTAAATTTGGTTGACATATTAAATCATTGATGGATGCAGTATTTGCAGATGCATTATCAAATCCAATTGTTAAAATTTTATCTACTAAACCATATTCATCAAAAATTACATTCATCATTCTATAAATATTTTGTGCAATATGTTGGTCATCAAAAACTCTAAATGCAATAAGTCATTTTTTGCATGGTAAATGATGCATCAATCCAATGACAAGTCACACTCATGTATGAGTGTGTTCGCCAATGGTCACTCCAAATATCAGAACATATAGAAATCGACATTTAATATCTTTAAATATTTCATTTAAAATAATTTTATCATCTTTGTATAATTTAAAAATATGACGTTTTATTGTGTTTCGAGCCATTCTACATGCAGCAAGATTTAAAGCATTATGCACGTAATTAGTAAAATGAAGTTTTTCACCAAAGCTTAAAGAAAGATGTGTCATACAAGTTAATTTCGTAAATTCTTCTCTATTTTTTGCATCAGAATATTTAAATAAATCTATAGCATTCATACATCTACTAGATGATGTGTACCTGACCATTTGAGTTTGCGTCGTATCAAGTCCAAGTTCAACCGCATGATGTCTTTCCAGGTGCTTGATCATATTGCCGTATCCACCAGAAAATTTGTAGGAAATCCCACAATGGTTGCAAACTGCTCTTGAACCTTCATCGTCTTGGTCTAAATGAAAATGAATTTTGAATATATCCTAGGAACGAGACTTAACTTCTCTTCTCCGTGATTACGAACCGACACTGGGGCCGCTCTCTTGGGTTGGCATATTTGACATTATGTTCTCAGATGAGCTTGTCATTTTTTGTTTAAGAAATAAGTAAGAAGAATAAGAAAATTGAGAATGATAATAACTAATTTGTTATTATAAATGAGAGAATTGAGAATAAGAGAATTGTATGAATTGAGAGAGTTGAGAAATTAGTGTGTTGAAATAATGAAAAATGACCCATATTTATAGAATTTTTGAATTTTTTTTATTGATACCGAAAATGCCCCTAAATATAACTGTTTTATTACCATTATTATGGGTATATTAGGATTTATATATTACATTTTTTTATGGCCATTGGCCTTTTTTTATTCCATGCCCCTTTCCCCAACAGCTACTAGCCGTTGGGAGGGTTCCTGTTGGAACCGATGGAACCGAACGGTTCCAGCGGTTCCAACCGAACCGGTCCATTACGGTTCTGATTCCGGAACCGAAATCGAAACCGTCCGGTTCCAACCGGTTCGGTTCTGATTCCGAACCGGAACCGTGGCCGGGTCTACCCATGGATGGTCCAAAAGCTGTCTCGAGAAATAGTACATACAAATTAATAAAGTCTTTTACGAGGCGGTATGTTAGGATTAGATTCTGCTTAAGAAAAGTGCTTCATGAGAAGTGAGCAACGCATACCTCTTGAGCACTAGGTCTTCTATTAGGATCAACTGTGAGAAGACTCGAAATCAATTGCTTACTGAAGATGAAATGTTTTTCCAAGTCTCCTTGCACACAAAAGCACTTTTTTTTCTACTTGAAACAAACAAGTCGAGCACTTAACAGTGACTAAAGAGAGAGCAAAACATACAGCCATTATCATTTGCTGCCTTTTGCCAATTTGACTGAGCAATGAAAGGAGGATACCTGAAAATTGCCCACATCCGAAAAAAGTTAAAATGTGCGGAAAGATGCAGTTGAATTATTTAACAAAAGTGATTTTGACATACCCAGATAGTAAGATATGTTGTGATAAAAACACACACAATAGAGGAGAAATGAGAGAAAACTCTTCTTTTATTAATCAAACAAAAGAATTACAAAGCTATTTCAAAGCTTTACAAAAAAACTCTCAAAACACTCTTTACTCTCTATTATGCTCACTCTGTATTTCTGGGATGTTTGAACAAATGGGATTATGGCTCCTTTTATAGCTGTCAAAACGTGTTGCCAAAACGTGTGGCACACGTTTTGGCAACTTCATGCAGCTGGAAATTGGCAACGCGTTTACGCGTTGCATGCTGGAGAGAGCTGGCATGCATGCTGAAGTTGCTGAAGTCAACAAATCTCCCACTCGGTGAAGATTTACCCTAAAATCTTAGCCGACTATCAATCACCCAAACCGGATCCTCAAAATGATCCATCTCTGGCTGCATCTGTATGATTATCTACGTACCCTGAGTTGAGATCAAGCCAATCTATATGGAGAGTTTTGTCATCCCGGCTATGGCACGACAGATTTCAAGCTTCTCATTCAGTAAAACTTTTGTAAACATATCGGCACCATTATCATCAGTGTGAATCTTTCTGAGTTCTAACAGCTTTAAACTCATGACGTCATGTATCCAGTGATATCTCACATCAATATGTTTTGACCTCGAGTGAAAAGTAGAATTTTTACCAAGGTAAATAGCAATCTGGCTATCGCAATACAAAATGTACTTCTCCTTCTTGAAACCCAATTCCTGGACAAATGTCTTCATCCATAGTAATTTCTTGCAAGCTTCTGTTACTGCAATGAATTTTGTCTCTGTTGTAGAGAGTGCAACACATTTCTGCAACCTTGATTGTCATGCCACAGATCCCCCTGAGAGAGTACTTAGATATCCCGAAGTAGACTTACAGGTATCCACATCACCTGCCATATCTGAATTGGTGTAGCCCATTAATATTGGCTTGTTGCTTCCAAAAAATAGTCTCATTTTGGATGTGCCTCGAAGATACCTCATTATCCATTTGACAGCATTCCAATGTTCTTTTCCAGGATTTGACATAAACCGGCTGACCAATCCAACTGCGTGTGCTAAGTCTGGCCTTGTGCACACCATGACATATATAAGACTTCCCACACTCTCCTTCTCTGTCTCAGTAGAGGGACTCTGTTGCGTACTCAATCTAAAGTGGGTAGCAAGAAGAGTGCTAACCGTTTTAGTCTTGTCCATCTGAAATCGTTGAAGTACCTTCTCGATGTACTCCTCCTGTGACAAGTATAATTTCTTGGCTTTTCGATCACGGCCGATCCGGATGTCAAGAATCTGTTTTCCTGGCCCTAAGTCTTTCATCTCAAATGATTTACTCAATCACTGCTTCAAATCATCAATCCTCGATTGATTCCTGCTAACTATCAACATATCATCTACATACATCAGTAAGATGATAAAGTCATCGTCAGAAAATTTTTGATCGAAAACACAATGGTCTGAAGTAGTCTTCTTGTATCATTGCTCCCTCATAACTAACTCAAACTTCACGTACCACTCTCTCGGTGCATGTTTCAAACCATAGAGGTTTTTCCTGAGTCTGCACACATAGTCCTCTTTTCCTTTGACTCTGAAGCTTTCTGGTTGCTCCATATAAATTTCTTCTTCCAGATCCCTATGAAGAAATGCGGTATTGACATTCATCTGCTCGATCTCCAAGTCAATACTTGCTGCTAAGCTGAGTACCACTCTGATGGATGACATCTTCACAATTGGAGAGAATATTTCATCAAAGTCAATGTCTTTCCTCTGATTGAATCCCTTAACAACTAGTCTGGCTTTGTACCGGGGTTGTGAAATGTGTTCATGTTGCTTCACTCTGTACACTCACTTGTTCTTCAAAGCCCGTTTGCCTTTTGGCAATTTCACCAACTCGAAAGTGTGATTGTCATGTAGAGATTTCATCTCATCTTGCATGGCTTCCTCCCACTTTTCCTTGTTCTCTGTTTCCACAGCCTCCTTGTAGCTCTCGGGTTCTCCCCCGTTATTAAACAACACATACTCATATGCAGAGTATTTCGTTGAAGGTCGCATTTCTCTGTTAGACCTTCTCTATGGAACTGTTGGTGTAGCTTCTGGTACTGGTGGTTGATCATGATCATCATCTCTAGGAGCTTCAACACATGTACCCTCTTGATTGAGAACCTCATCTTCAATATGTATTGGCACCGGTGTATGAGGTTCTGGATTGACATCAACGTTTCTGTATTGCTAGGACATTATCTTTAGCTCTTTTTTTATATTTTCTATAGTCTGATCTTCAACGAAGACAACATCTCGGCTTCTGAGAATCTTCTTCTCAATAGGATCATACAGTTTGTAGCTGAAATCATCCAGACCATAGCCAATAAAGACACACTGTCGCGTTTTTGCATCAAGTTTGGTTCTCTCGTCCTTTGAGATGTGTACAAATGCTTTGCACCCAAAGACATGTAAGTGATCATATGACACTTCTTTTTCTACCCAGACGTGATTAGGAACATTACCTTTTAGTGCGACTGCTGGGGACATGTTCAAAACATATACGGTTGTGCTGAGTGCCTCCCCCCAAAATATCTTCGGTAGCTTGGCTTGTGAGAGCAAGCTTCTGACCCTTTCGCACAAGGTTTTGTTCATCCTCTCAGCTAGGCCATTCAGTTGAGGTATCTTGGGAGGTTTCGTTTGATGTCGGATTCCTTGCATCTTGCAGTACTGATCAAACGAACCTCTGTATTCTCCACCATTGTCTGTTATGATGCATTTCAGTTTCTTGCCGGTTTCTCTCTCTTCAGGGCATGAAACTCCTTGAAAACTCTCAACATTTGATCTTTCGTCTTCAAGGTGTATACCCATATCTTCCTTGAATGATCATCTATAAATGTCACAAAATAAAGTGACCCACCAAGTGTTTGTTGGACAATTATGACTCATAGCATCACTATTTGTAAAGAACATTGTGTTTTTGTACAAATTAACTATGTGACAAAAGGAAATTGCTATTTTATCATTATTGTAATCAGATTACTTGGATATATATTAATGATAAAAGTTCATATGGTTAAATAGGATTAATAAGATATGAGACAATATTAATCCACGAACGGTTTAATCATTAAATATCAATAGTCGAAGTATTATCGAGACTGGACATTAATAATACGGAATAGACTAGTATTACATGTGTGCGCGTTATAGAAGCTTAACGACATAGTTCTCATATATTTAGGTATTTGATACTTATGCAAGTGTAATAAGAGGTTCTGTTAGCCGTTGGATCGGGAACAATTCGCTCTGGATACCCACTCAGAATCCTATTGGTAGTATGACTATGTGTCTATGGGAATCCGAATCAGGGTAGGTGTACGTGATCTTTAACCTGAGACTTACATCACTATTACTTGCGACAATCAGTTTACTTTAGTATTGGTCGTCTGGAGCTTTAACAGGTTCTGTGTACGCCTGTATTGGGTTTACTGAGAATCGTAGGGTATTGGATGTGATGTCAAGATGAGAGTATCACTTCAGTCATATGGAGATGATAGTCACACAGGATACGGAACTAGTACTCTTAAAAGCTGCAGCTATCGGGATAGTATGACTAGGTCATGACTTCCCGATTATAGAGATTAGTTACTCGGGATTCGATATATGCTTCGTACGGAGCAGACACAATGTCAGCCCTAGGCCTAGCATGTGACATCTGATACTGAATCGTATTATGCATTACATAATATTAGAATTACTACGACTGATACAGATGATATTCCTCGGTGAATATTTCTGGAGAATTGGGTAGGCACAGTGCTTTGTTAGAAGCCAACTGTGTCTTGTAAATCGGTGAGAACATGGTACGGAGTACGCATGTGTTCGGATAGTCCGATAACTGTATTTACTGTAAACATATCCAGGAATCTTTTGGGTCGCTTCCCAAAGATTCACCAATGACATTTGACTCAAATAGAATTAATATGGGTTTAATTATAAGAGAGAAAATTAATCTAGAATTAATTGCGGCAAGAATTAATTTGGGATTAACTTTGTATAGAAGAGAGAACGCGATTAATTTAGAATTAATCGATAAAATAATTTAATAGTTAAATTATATTTTTCTATTTAATGTATTTATTTGGGGCTAAAATAATATATCGGATATATTAATTGAAATCAGATTTCAATACGAAATTAAAATTGGATTTTAATTCGGGTGACGAATTAATTCGAAAGCGACCATCGTAATAATTTTGCGATGCATAATTATTTAATTAAATTGGATTTAATTATGGCGCGACGGTAAATTCGTTTATTTGGAATTAAACGAACCCGATAAAATTGCCCGTGACTTTGTTGTGCCCAAGTCAAGTTGTGTGTTGTGTAAGCCAACTCAAATTTTGAATTTAAAATGTGGTAGGACCACATGACTTACGTCAAATGTCAATTATTGATGGAAGTAGTTGGCTTTAATAAAATGCATCATTTAACACACACAACAACCAAGTTTTGGAAACTATTCACTCTCTCTTTCTCTTCTCCATTGCCGATTCCTTCTCCCATTGGTAATGAAATTTTGCTTCAAAATTTCTTCAAAGCTAGCACTTGGAGGAGTCAAATGAGGTGATAGGGAAACTCACCCAAGGAACAAACAACAAGCTTGGAGCTTCATCCAAAAAGAAATTTTTGAAATTTCTCCATATACAATGAAAGTGATTTCGCCACTTTACTTGATTATTTCACACATAAAATCACATTTAGGATCTTATGGCATGTCTTAGAGACTAATAGTGTTCTTGTCTGCATCGGACCACATACATCTGAATGTATGAGATCAAGTACCTCCGGTTTTCGTTGAGGCGGGGAGCTCTGGAAGGAAACCATGTTCTGCTTTCCAGCCATCCAGTGTTCACACTTCTGTAAGTGTGAGTTCTTCAACCCGAGAAGAACATTCCTTCGGCGCAGTACTTCCATCCCCGTTTGACTCATATGACCGAGCTTTTTATGCCATAGCTCGGCTGCCTCATTACTATTGACTGTATTTATGCTACTATTGGAAAGTTTAGCGTGCATCAAATACAGTGTTGAGTCTTTCCTACCTCGTGATATCACCATTGATCCTTTAGTGAGCTTCCAGGTGCCGTCACTAAAGGTGCTGCAGAAACCTTCATCATCCAGCTTGCCTGTTGAGATAAGGTTTAACCGGATGTCTGAGATGTGCTTGACTCCCTTCAACACTAGCCTTGTCCCGTTGTCTATTTCAAGGCAGATGTCTCCAATACCGACGGCTTTGGACTGGCCGTCATTCCCTATCCTTACAGCATCGTAGTCCCCTGGCGTGTAAGATGAAAATAAGTCTCTGCGAGATGTGGCGTGTATAGAGGCGCCACTATCTATCACCCAACTGGTCTCGTGGCTGGCAATATTCATAACATTTTCCTCATAGATAATGAAGAATTCTTTGGAGGTTTTGTCAGTGGTGGCAGTAGCAACTCTTTCTTGGTTAGAGTCACTATCTATTCTGTTGTTGTCTCTGGACTGCTCGTTCTTCAATTTGTAGCAATCCCTCTTCATATGGCCTTTCTTTTTGCAATGGTAGCATTTTATATCTCTTGTTCTTGATTTACCTCGGTTCTTGTCTGATCTACCTGGGCCTCGGCTTTTACTCCTCCCATTTCTGTTGGTCTTCTCAGTCACTAAAGTTTCTGAGGTTGAGGCCGATGTCGTCCCTTGCATTCTCGTCCTCTTTTCTTCCTCGAAGATTCTGATTTTTGCCATCTCCAGTGTGACTCTCCCATCTGAGGCTGAAGTTATCACCGTAGATTTGAACGTTTCCCAAGATTCTGGTAACGTATTTATGAGTATTAAGTCATTTACCTCATCACCGAAGTTTATGCCCAATCTAGACAATTCTTTCATTGTGCTGAGGAAATCATTGACATGGTCCCCCACAGCTGTACTTTCATCGTACTTCAACCCCATCATCTTCTTGATGTAGTACAGCTTGTTGTTGCCAGTCTTTGCTCGAAAAAGCTCCTCCAGCTTTATCCATAAGACACGTGCATTTGTATTTTCACTAACATGATTTATTATATTATCAGCGATCCATTGAAGAATAATATTGCATGTCTTCTGGTGAAGATTATTTCACCTTTCTTCGGACATTGCTTCTGATTTCTCCTCCAGAAAGATCGATCCATCAGTCTTTCACATATAAAAGGTCTTTCATCCTTCCTCTCCATGTGAAATAATTGGTACTAGTCAACAAAATCATTTTTCCGTTGCCCCCATCCATCATAAAAAATTCAAAGCAGAATTTTAAAATACGGAGCTCACCGTTGCGTTCGGAATGGTCGAAAATGGTGGAAATGACACTTCGTTTGTCAAAATCCAACACAGGGACCAAAATGAAAATTTTCAGAAGTGACGGGGTCAAAGTGCAATTTCTAAAAGTTCAATGGCCAAAATATAAATTCTAGAAAGTACAGGGACCTTTTTGAAATTTACTAGAATTTTGCTGACGTGGTACTGGTGCTGACGTGGCAGACACGTGGCGCTGACGTGTCGCTGACTGGATAACACATGGTTGTTGACTGGGCTGAAGACGGTGTCCTACTGACTGTGCGTATCAGCGGACGTGGCAAATGACTGGACGCTGACGTGTGCTAACTGGACGACACGTGGCAGCTGATTCAGCGTATTCAACCTCCAACTGCGCATGAAGCGTGTGAACGAGAGTGGGACTCACTCGCCGGCGCGTGCGGCTTCGTCTGAGCTCCGTTCGATCGCCGAAAAATACCACTGTGCTCGGATTGATGTGAACTAACTGATGGTATACTCAAAACCGATTTTTGACAACTTTCGTCGAAACCGGTTTTCCGAACCGAAGCTCTGTTTTTGAGTTTCGGGATCCCTCCGTGGAACCTTAGCTCCTGATACCACTTGTTGTGATAAAAACACACACAATAAAGAAGAAATGAGAGAAAACTCTTCTTTTATTACTCAAACAAAAGAATTACAAAGCTATTTCAAAGCTTTACAAAAAACTCTCAAAACACTCTTTACTCTATATTATGTTTGTTGACGGATGATTTTCGTCCCAGGGGTAGTTTCGAGATAACCCTCCCTAAACCTTGAATTTGTTTGGTTATGGAGAGGCCAAAGGCAAATTTGGCAAAAGATAAGATACACACAAGAAATCGAAAAGAAAATGTTTAACGTGGTTCGGCGGAGCTCAACCAGCCTACGTCCACGGTCACAAAGTGGGGTGGGGGTTCTTTTTATTACCTAACCGAGCTCGGCCGACCTATTTTAGTGAAGGTCTAAAGAAACCGAGCAGGTTGTTATCTTACAATATTTCTTACAAATGGTTCTCAAATGGAAAATTTCGTAACCCTTACAAATGTGATCAACCTTCCCTTATATACTACTGGATATCCAACACTGTTGTCATATCTTTGTGACGCCAGCCCTGCAGGTCTGCGGATTTCCGGCGATTTGACAGGTTCCTTTCCCCAAACTGCCATCGCCGAAAGTAAAACCTACCCTTTGAATTCCTGTCACATCACGCAGTAAAAGTACATTGTCAGACCTTTTCATTAATGATGACTGCCTGCCGAATTTCGAACGTGAGAGTTTTGGAGGGAAAAATCTAATTGCTCTGATCCCACGTCGGTCTTCAAGAGGTCGGTCATACAACGAGCTGAACTGCCCCAGCCATTCCGACCTGACCTAAAATACCCGAGCTCACTATAACAATCATGGGAGAAGGTAGAACCGAACCGAGTTACTGGACTATTGTGGTCGGTCTCGGCTCTGATGTTGTCAGCCTTTAAGACTGAATCATGCTATGTCCTCTGGTCGGTCAAATCTGGGGGACTGTTTCCGGACTCCATGTTGGGTTGAAGAACGACATCTATCTTCTGACCCCTGGTCCTCCGGATGAGTGGAACTTCCTTCTTTGCCCTTATCGAACTGTTCAGAGACTTTTAGCCGCAGAAATCCCCATCAACATCTGTCCCCTAGTTCTCGGTTCCAACGAGCATATGAGTTGGTGTCGGGAACTACAAAAATCAGAAGTGTGTCGATCAATCGTCAGGCGGCTGATCCTCGGATTTGTACAAAAAACTGCCTTAGTGCCAACCCAGGTCGCCCTTAGTGTCTTCGTACGGTCTGTCCTCAAACCAGAATCAGGCACTCAGTGGGACGTAACCCGACCCCGAGGTGGGAGAGACCAGTAATCTCGGCGGAATGAATCCAGCCCCGAGCTGGTGGAGCAATACAGACTCGGCGGAACGAATCCAGCCCCAAGCTGGTGGAATAATACAGACTCGGCGGAACGAATCCAGCCCCGAGCTGGTGGAACAATACAGACTCGGCGGAACGAATCCAGCCCCGAGCTGGTGGAATAATATAGACTCGGCGGAACGAATCCAGCCCCGAGCTGGTGGAACAATACAGACTCGGCGGAACAAATCCAGCCCCGAGCTGGTGGAATAATACAGACTCGGCGGAACGAATCCATCCTTGAGCTGGTGGAATATTGCATCTGCGGAACGAGTCCAGCCCCGAGCAGGTGGAACATTTGAGACTTACACGAGGGAAAATTTTCAACATCTGAGGCTCTGCGAATCCTGGCGCGGGCGTCCCCATGCCAGACATCAGCGAAAAACAGAAATTGGAACAAAGCAAAGTTAACAAAGATGGAGGTAACTTAGCACATACTCCATGCAAATTCCAAAAGTAAAAATAACAACTCGGGTGTTCTGAGGCAGCGTCCTGCCCGAGGCCTCCCAAAACACAATTATGAACCTTACAATTCAGCGTCCCAGCTAACCAGGCTATGGATACGCCGATCTGGGGAGGTCAGACAAGTCCCCACGGGGGAGGAAAACACCCCAGTGTGTGCCCTTCCTGGGTGATTCTCAATGGGACTCACCAGCCGACTCGCATGGGAAGAAACCTCCATGGGTCCGGTTTACCCGAGACTCTTGCAATCAAGGGCGCCATTCAGCCATACCCAAGCCAGATGCTGATGGTTCTCAACGGGACTCACCAGCCGACTCGCAGGGGAAAAAACCTCCCTAAGTCCGGTTTACCCGGGAGCATGATGGTCATGGAGGCAATTAAGCCATCCTCATGCCATACTCTCTGATAGTCTTCAACGGGATTCACCAGCCGACCTGCAGGGGAAGAAACGTCCATGGGTCCGATTTATCCGAGTTGTTCCTCAAAAATGCGAGCCATGGGGTAGTAACGCTCCGGCCTCGGGGGTTTGATAATGACACTCGGGATTGGCGTGCCACGAGAGGTTCGCGTATTTCCCACACGTGATCAATCCCTTGATGCGTTCTGGATCCTCAAAAGTGAAAGGAGCCATGTCGGAACACTTCCACCCGGGGGTTTGATAATGACACCCGGGATTGGCGTGCCACGGGCTTGTTGTCCTTCCCAGTTATCGATCACCCCTTCGCATCGAGTACGTCCCAATAATATTGAACATGATTTTCAGACTTAATTAAACAACAAGTAAAGTGAACGAGTTTTTAATTCAGATAGAGAAGACCATGTTCATATTCATGGGACCTACTGCCCTTCTTACAACTCTTGGTGGGTCATTTCAAGAGAGGTTTTACAAGGGTTTTCTGGTTCTGGCTATTACAAATCATTTATTCACTTTGTGGTTCAAAGAAGAAAGGCTACTGGAGGTACCTCCTCAGCATCTCGGCGTTCCAAGGCTTCTTGAGCCGGGTACCGTCCAGTTGCTCTAAAAGATAGGCACCCGGTCTTACGATCTCCACCACTCTATATGGCCCTTCCCACTTGGCGCCCAATGAACCTTCCTCAGGTCTTTTGGTATTCAAAGTGACCTCCTTAAAACCAAATCTCCATCGAGGAATGATCGAATCTGAACCTTCTTATTGTAGAAGCGGGTCATCCTCTGTTGACAGACAGCCGCTTTCATAGCCGACTTCTCCCGTTTTTCTTCGATCAGATCAAGATGATTTCTGATAAGATCTTCATTCTGTTCGGCCTCAAAATACCGGACCCGGTGGGTGATCATCAATATCTCTGCTGGAATTACCGCCTCGCACCCGTAAGCCAAAGAAAATGGGGTTTCTCTCATGGAGTCTTTGTGGGTTGTCTTGTGCGCCTACAATACTTCTGGTAATTCTTCGACCCACAGTCCCTTACAAGATCCGAGCCGAGCCTTCAAATTTGCCTTGATTGTTTTGTTGGTAGCCTCGACCTGCCCGTTGGACTTGGGATGAGCAGGTGAAACGAATCTCAATGCGATTTGAAGGTCTTCACATAGCTTCCTGAAACCTTTACTATCAAACTGTTTCCCATTGTCGGTGATGATGGCCCGAGGAAATCCGAATCGGCAGATGACACTCTTCTTTACGAAGTCTGTTGCCCTCTTCTCTGTGATTGTAGACAGAGGTTCAGCCTCTACCCACTTGGTGAAATAGTCAATGACAACAATGGCATACTTGGCTTGTCCTCGCCCCGCTGGCATCGGCCCGATGATATCCAGCCTCCACTGGGCGAACGACCAGGAACTAATTAGTGAAGTCAGCCGCTCTGCCGGCTGATGATGAAAGTTTGCAATCTTCTGGCATCCCTCACACTTCTGTGCCACCTTCATCCCATCCTGGTGCATGGTCGGCCAGTAGAATCTCTGTCTCAATGCCTTATACACAATGGATTGCCCCTCGGCGTGACTTCCACAAATGCCTCCGTTGACTCATAGGCCCCGACCTCGAGCACCATGTTGTGGTATCTTTCAATAAAGCTCTTCAGGGGCTCATCATCCCCTTGTTTCATCAGTCTCAGCTCTCCCACTGTCTTCTTTGGGACACACGCTCATTTGAAGTGCCGGATAAAAGACTTCCTAAGTTGAGAGAAACTGCTAATGCTTCCCGGGGTTAGACTTCTAAACCACAAGATCGCAGGCCCGCCCAGGGTTAAAGGAAACACCCTACAGATGGCTTCCCCCGTCATTCCATGTACTTCCATTAACAAGACAAAACTCTCAATGTGAGACTTAAGATCGGTGTGACCCATGTATAAATTTATAGACGGCATCGTGAACCGCCTAGGAAACTCTGCTAACAGGATTTCTTTCGCAAAGGGAGATGTCATATCCCCGTCCTGGCCATCCTATTTTCCTGCCTTTAAGTTTTCCTCTCACTTTTTCATTTCATTTCTAAACCAGGCTTTCATATGGTTATCAGTATCATCATGTTGCTTCCCCCGAACATCCTCACGTTTGCTGCCCCAAACACGACGTGCGCCATGGCTAGATATCTCTCGCTCCCCTCTCCCGTATCTCATATCTTCTCACTTCTTGGAGCGTGGGCTATTACTTGAAGTTTCAGGCGTTCGTCTCTCTTCTTCTTCCCCCACATTCTTTCTGTTGGCGGGGCTCTCGCTATCACCACTGACCTCACCCTCTGTGCTCCTTTCTCCCGAATTCATCGTCACCGCTTAGGTTTACCACCATTTTTCCTTCAGCTATCTAATTTCTCCTCCGACTGGGACCAGCCTCCAACCTTTCATTATTAGCATTTTCCAACCTTTCCAGCTTCTCCAACATGGCCTTCATGAGTGTCTGGTTCTCCTCTCTATCCTTTCGCATGCTTTCCTCCATTTTTCCCATCCACTCTACTGTTGAACTCTCTGAGGACCTATGGTTCCCATATTCTGCCATCGTCTTACCACGCTAGTTGTTTTTTGCTATTTCCCCACAGACGGCGCCAACCGTTGACGGATGATTTTCGTCCCGGGGTAGTTTCGAGATAACCCTCTCGAGACAACCTTCTCTCAACATTGAATTTGTTTGGTTATGGAGAGGCCAAAGGCAAATTTGGCAAAAGATAAGATACACACAAGAAATCGAAAAGAAAATGTTTAACTTGGTTCGGCGGAGCTCAACCAGCCTACGTCCACGGTCACAAAGTGGAGTGGGGGTTCTTTTTATTACCTAACCGAGCTCGGCCGACCTGTTTTAGTGAAGGTCTAAAGAAACCAAGCAGATTGTTCTCTTACAATATTTTTTACAAATGGTTCTCAAATGGAAAATTTCGTAACATTTACAAATGTGATCAATTTTTCCTTATATACTACTAGATATCCAACACTGTTGTCATATCTTTGTGACGCCAACCCTGCAGGTCTGCAGATTTCCGGCGATTTGACAGGTTTCCTTCCTCAAACTGTCATCACCGAAAGTAAAACCTACCATTTGAATTCCTGTCACATCACGCAGTAAAAGTACATTGTCAGACCTTTTCATTAATGATGACAGCCTGCCGAATTTCGAATGTGAGAGTTTTGGAGGGAAAAATCTAACTGCTCTGATCCCACGTCGGTCTTCTAGAGGTCGGTCATACACCGAGCTGAACTGCCCCAGCCATTCCGACCTGACCTAAAATACCCGAGCTCACTATCCCAATCTTAGGAGAAGGTAGAACTGAACCGAGCTACTGGACTATTGTGGTCGGTCTCGGATCTGATGTTGTTGGCCTTCAAGACTGAATCCTGATGTGTCCTCTGGTCGGTCAAATCTGGGGGACTGTGTCCGGACTCCATGTCGGGTTGAAGAACGACACCTATCTTCTGACCCTTGGTCCTCCGGATGAGTGGAACTTCCTTCTTTGCCCTTATCGAACTGTTCAGAAACTTTTAGCCGCGGAAATCCCCATCAACAATGCTCACTCTGTATTTCTGGGATGCTTGAACAAATGGGATTATGGCTCCTTTTATAGCTGCCAAAACGTGTGCTACAGTGGCACACGTTTTGCCAACTTCATACTGCTGGAAATTGGCAACGCGTTTACGCGTTGCATGCTGGAGAGAGCTGGCATGCATGCTGAAGTTGCTGAATTCAACAAGATATACATGATTACTCCCAAAGACCACATATCACTCTTAGAAGTGATTCTGTCCTGAAGAAGTGCTTCTGGTGAGACATAATCTATCGAGCCAAACAAACCAACAACTGGATCAGTGTAGCCTTCTACAGAACTTAATCCGAAATCCTTTATCTTCAATGGAGAATCTTCCCTTTCATTCAAGAACAAGCAATTCTCTGGCTTCAAATCCCTGTGAACAATATTAGCCTGATGTCAAGCCCCTAACCCTTTGCTATCTGCCTGATCACAGCTGCGGCTCCCGCCTCAGAATACCTTTCTTGTGCCACAATCCGATCAAATAATTCTCACTGGAACAAAGTTCCAGGACGAGATGAACTCCATTTTGGTCCTCATAAACATCATAAAGATCAATAACATTTGGATGAGGAGAAACATTTTCAACAATTTTTCTCATAACAAGGATTTCATTTGTCATCAAGGCATCCGATACTGAAACCTGCTTTCTTGTGGGGAAGAATCCAATTGAAGCTAAGCTTTTCTGGCTGCCACTGCCACTGCCCTGACTGTCTGGAAGACCATATGGAGTCGTTGAGCCAATTCTTCTAAGGGTTTTGATGGCTACATGTCTTTTTTCGCCACTTATTTTGTTGATACCTCTTCTCACAACTGAGAATCCCCCTCAACCTAAAATGTATGTGACTTCATATTCATCTGTGAGTTTTTTTTGTTTCTTGTCCCATGGAAAGAAAATAAAATTTTCCTGGGAAATGAGCTTATGAGCTATGACTTGAAGAAATTGAATATTGAAGAAAAGTTGGAAAAGAAAAAATATTGAGAAACAGGGCAGTTATATTGGATGATAAGGTAAACAAGTTGAAGCCTGGACTGCCATGAAAAGGACTGCTAACAGCAGATGGAAACGAGGGAATATAATTTGGTAGTTAAAAGCTGAGGAAGAAGAGACAAGGACAGAGTCAACAACTAATCTTAATTTTCATATATGTGAACCTTCCACATCTAATGATAAACACGAAATCAACATTTACCTTGTCTGCCTTTCTTGTTCTGAATGTTATTCCAATACCTCTTGTCTTGTCCCATAGATGAGCTTCAAATCGACCTTTCAGTCCATCTATGTCTATTCGGTAATGTGGGACACAGGAACTGGGCGACGCATGCTGTCCCGAGCTCGCGGCCCGGTTGGGAGTACAGAGTAGCCCACGGGGGACTAAACCGGAGAATAATGGAGTCGCCACCCGGTGTGAACCGGGACAAAGATTTAAGGCCGCACTCACCCCTCGCAAAGGAATACCTCAAACCGTTGGGTTCGGAATGGTCCCTTACTTATGCCACTTGTAATAAAACGATTTGTGCAATAACTCAACCAAGTCTATGCAATATATTTCCAAAGATAATCTACTCCTAAGTTCGCATGCATACATCAAAAGTTCATCTAAGTTCACATGTAACACATCTTCATATTTTCATGCAACCTATGTCCGAATTTGCATACAACATATTTGCATATAATCTATGTCCCAATTTACATGCATAAAGATAAATTAACATATGGCAAGCATACAACCTAATAAACACATTGTACTCATACATGTGGGGAATACAGAAAATGACAATGGCACAATAATACGCAATAAAGAGGAGCAATCAGGTTCATAATACGAGGGGGTAACTACTGGGGACTTATGCATGACATGTGATGAAAATGACTCAGTTCAGTGCGTTCGCGTTCGTGTAGCGTTCGTAAACACGTTCGAACGGTAAACAGAAGGTTCGCGTTCGTAAACGCGTTCGAACGGTAAACAGAAGGTTCACGTTCGTATGGCGTTCGAAAACGTGTTCGAACGGGACCAGACCTGATGCATGATGAAACTAAGAAAATGCGTGCGCATTCGCGTAGCGTTCGAGAACGCGTTCGAATGGTAAACAGAAGGTTCGCGTTCGAATTGCGTTCGATGACGCGTTCGAACGGGAATTGGCAGATTGCATACATTCATGTGGTTTTAGATATCGCATTCAAACAGGATCACAACAACGAAATATCTAATCACATGGACACCTAAATCATGCATAAAGATTAACATACTAAGGGCTAAATCATGCTAAATAAATAAATAACGTGCTAACTACATCATGCTCAAATACAAGTTTGGATGAAACGAAATACATGTATCTCTCAAGTGGTACGTGGAGTTGTATCCCGAGTGCAGACCGCACTACCGTCCATTCAGATTCGGCTACGAAATTTACGTCCGGGTTTCCATCCGATATACCACAAAAGAGAACACGCATTCCGTTCATCCGGAATTCACATCATGCCTCAACAAACGACTCTCATGCGATAATATATTAAAATAAATAAAAGACAAATGAAAGATAATAAATACATGGTGCCCTCAGGTCTAACATTTTTCGTCGTCTCTCAGTCATACGGTGTACGGTCGTCGGAAAGGGGGGGAATGCTCCGCAACTCCTCCGGTTCACAGGTTCACACCTTTCCTCGTTGTTCCACTGCTTAAGCTACTGTTTTGACTCCGATTCGCTGCTGTTTTGACTCCGATTCGCTGCCGTTTTGCTACTGTTTTGCTGCTGTATTTTAGTTACTGTTTTTGGGATGTTTTGGCTACTGTTTTGGGTGTGATTTTCGGTGGTGTTATGGTGTGGTTCGGGGGCTGTTTTGATGAGGTAAAGGGGCTGTTCGGGATGTGTTTTGGTCAAGGCAATGGGGGTTCTTTGGTTTGTGATCTTCGGTTATTGAGAGTGAGGGAGAGTTGTGTCAATGAGCTTGGGTGTTTCTTGTGTGAATGAACTAGGAGAGGCTTTTCTTGTATGAATGAGCTAGGGCCTCTCATGGGTTGGAATTGGGTTTCTTTTATAGGCAAAGGGCTAGGGTTAAATCTTGCTTGACAAGGAAATGGATTTGGCATTTAAGGGGGATTTGATTTGGTGTTAAACAAGGAAAACAAAAGATTGATTGTGGGACAAAATTTGACTTGTTTAGGAAGTTAATATATTTAATTTGTGTTGTTTTAGGAATATAATATTTGTTGATTTGTTTTAGGAATATAATATTTGTTGATTGATTTTAATTAGACATGGTTTTATTTGATATTTATTTTAATTTGGTATGTGATTTTTAGATTTTATTTAATTCCTCATGTGTTAAATATGTGTTTTATTAATTGGGATGTGTTTTATGGGCTTTGGTGGGCTAATTGGGCTTGGGTGTGAGGCTAGCAGCAAAACCAGAAATACTGACGCCGTTCGAACGCCCCTTCGAACACTACACGAACGCCCGCAATCTGTTTGACGTTCGAACGAAGTAACGAACGCAGCACGAACGAAAACATTGAACTTGTGAAATGAATCTGATGACGTACTTATTCTGAATTTCCCATTCCGACGTCTGTTTCCCGTGACTTCCGTGACTTAAAAGGTAGTGCCTCCAAATGAGACTTATCATAGGGACTTATATGCAAAATGCAGTGCCTAAAGGTAAATAAAATATCACACAATACAGAGGCGGTCTTGGAAGAGTCGACAAAAGACGCTGGCTGATCTCCATATTTAAAAGAAATTTCAATTTTTATTTGTATAATATGATTTTTTTTTTTTTTTTTATCACTTAATCCTATTTTTAAAACTCTCCTAATACTGTTTAAAATTTAGACAACTCAGGGCGCCCCTGCACACATGCAATGAACAATAATTAAAGTTAAATTACTATATTAATGTACTAATAAATGAATGAGAAAGTGGGGAAAAAAAGAAAAGAAAATGAACCTGGTGATTCCTCTATATAAATGGAGCTTCTTCGGCCGGTAGAGATTCTCTCTTTGTTGGGTTGATTATTTCTTGAACATTCGATCTATTTTTTTTTTCTTTTTCTGGGTGAGTTTGATCATCACGAACAATATCAGAGACTCAACAAAAGAAGAATAAGAACAAGAAGAAGCAAGAGACCTCTTCATTTACTCGAGAGAATGATGATTAAACTACGGTGCAACAACAAATGGATGAACCTTATACTTGATGATAATGAGATGGGGCAAATCCTATTGATTCAAAGGCCACATTCATCATTTTTTCTGGATTACTGTTTATTTTGACTTATGCACCCATCTATATCACCCTTGATTTCTCCTATATTTTAACGGATCCTATAAAATTTTAAATTTGGATGCCTAATTTTAAGTTAAAACTTTAGGGTTTAATAAACCGCCAGTGTCGACTGTGTCCTGACAAGCTGATGGAATACAGAGCGTTCATCTTCGAGCAGCAGGCAAATTGTTTTTTGTTTTTTGTTTTTTGTTTTTTGTTTTTCCTTTTTAAAGAGATATAACCATATGTATTGACAGAATTGGATTTGCTTATAGTTAGGTTTGTCTTTCGGTACTTGTATTGTAACAGCAAATCGAAATTCCGCATTGAATAATTGCGGCAAGTGACGTTGACCAAATAGATATGGACATCTGGTTTTAGCCTAACTTTGACTGTAAAAGCTGTTGGACCTTAGAATTTGACAAAAATTATTCTGATGCCAAGGCAATGCTGAAGTTTGTTTTGTCACTTATATATTTTCACTCGCTGTCATGAGTTTGCAGAATAACCGTCAAACATATATTAGATAAATCTTGACAGTCGATTTTCTGCTCATGTTTCGTTCTCTATGTCATGTATGTAACAATGCACTCTCCTAAAAACGCCTCTTTAAACATAAAGCTCATTCTTTCAAATTGAAAATTTCAACACAGTTCCATGCACATAACAGGTGCCCATCAGTGCTAATCTAATCCAGTATGGTAGTCAAAAAGAAATACAAAATAGTAACATACGATAAAAAAGTATGTGAATATGTATACAAACAACATGCCCAAATCAACCATAGCAACAAGAAAAAGTCCCTAAAGTAAACATCAAAAGCAGCATTGATTGAACATTCCATTGGGGTTTTCCTTACCAATTGTTTATTGACATTATTCAAAACTACATCAAAGACAAACTTGACAACCCTAGACTTGAAATAAACCACCCAAGTTTACATTGGCTTTAAACATCTAAATACTGAACACTCCGTAACCAAATTTAAAAGGAAGAAGCCTCGCACCTTTCAGAGCAGAACTGTGTAATAGTAACCTTCCTCCCATAATGTACAGCCTTTTTCCCCTTCTGTTAAGAGTCCACGACAAATGGAATCAGCTCGATGAATGTCAGCTCCATTCTTCAAAGGTACCACGTCGAAACATCTTGCTTTGGGATAGGATCCATGGGATAATCAACTGAAGCCATGTTGAATGGAGAGTTAAACCTGAAGTCGGCAATATTATCGCCAGGATTGGTATCAAATGGGGAATCAAAAGCTTTGCATTCATCAAAATGAATTTCAGTTGAGGAGAACACAGAGTTGTTCATTGCCATGTTGGATTGACCAGGTATGTTTCCCCCCATCATAACTCCTTGGTTATAGAAGCTCTCCTCCAGCTGAAGTTGAAATGTCTGCTGCTCTGGCTGTTGATTTCGATCTTCCGTAACATTCAAACCCCCTGGACTCATACTCTTGTTTGGCTGAAGATTAGTATCGTAGAAGGACATCAGATCAGAAATCATCTTTTGTCCATCATCAGGAAGTCCAAGTCCTGATACATTAAAGTGAGGTTGAGTCTGGTTCTTCGCTGGAGTCGCTGGCTTTGGTTGAGTAGGTTGAGCAGGTTGAGCTAATGGTAGAGAGAACATAGCAGATTGGTCATTGTTAATTTGAATGTTTGGCATGCCAAACCCTTGAGATGAGTTATTGCGATATGCGCAATTCAATTGATGATTGTTTCTCGAAGTCCTGTCCAGAAAGCCAAGGCGGTAGTCATTGTAGGGGCACTGAGGAAACTCGCAGGTATATATCTTTTGATCCATCATTATACGTGGCTCATCAACCAACTGCCTCCTCTTATGAATGAAATCTGAGTTGGTATCGAGAACCTCTCCCTTGATTTGAGGAACCAAGGATGGAGTCATCATGTGCCTATCTCTTGATCCCACAGCACCCATGTTGAAGAGATTGGCATCGCGAGATTTGATCTCCTCTATTTCTACATTTCTTTCATTGTCTACTCCTACTCCTTCAACATCATAATCACTGATATCACTAATGATGAAAGAACCACTTCCACCAGTAGACACAGGAAGGTAGCTATCAGGATACAGTTTCCTAGACAACATTTCTTCCTGATTAATTATTGCCAGCCAAGTAGCACTTTCCTTGGCAGTCATCTTATCCTGCAAGCATTTAGACTGACGAACAAGCTTTCGGATCTTGGCAATATCAGGGGACATGTGCTTGATCACTGCTGTGAGAACACCCACTTTCCAAGCCTTCTTCAGATCATGAGGCTTCTTATAAGGGGGAGGACCCTGATCCTTAGGCAAACCCAGCTGAGGCCACCACTCCTCATTCCCAGACGGCCACCATGGAGGAGCAACACCTTTCTCCAGTGGAAAACGCCTCTGCGGTGGATCACAGTGCTGCATCAGAGCCGACAAAAGAGATCCAAGGGTAGTGTCTTGAAGCTCTTGTAAGGTGTGAGGAGTAGACACCACAGTACCAAAATCTTCATTCTTTCCAGGAATTGCATGATCAGCCTGATACTTAGCAATTGCGGCAGGGCCATTACGGTCGAATCTGACTTTTTCCTTCCACCAAGCACGGAGATTATCAGACGCTCCAGTCACTGGCTTTCCCTTTTCAGGGATAATTCCATATACGAAACCCTGAGCCTTACAAACTTCCATCATTTTGAGCATGTATTTGAGGATGCCATCTTGTGCCCGAGACATCTTCTTCCTTCGGGCTTGCTCCTGGGATTGGCGCTGCTTAGCAATATCAACTCCTTCTTTACTCTTGCTCTGTTCTTTAAGCTTCCTCAGGAGCATTCGGTCTTTCCACATCCTCCTCTCGAGCTCATCAAGGTCCACTTCTTCATCACTACAATCTTCTTCCACAGCAGTCTCCAATTCTTGCCCCAGAACTGCCTCCCCTTCCCCAGGGAGAGCTGAGAAGAACTCATGGTTTCCACATAATCCCATTTCTTCAAAGATTCCCATTCACTGTATCCTCAAATATCAACCCTGATTCCAATCTTAATTGAACCAGGTCAATTTAACTTTGCTTCTCCCCCTCTCTACCAACTAATTCACAAAATTACTCCTCAAATAATTTGAAAACCAATATCTCTGCAATTCAGAATATAGAAATGTACATCAACCGTGAAGTCCAGCAAAATAAATAAATAAATCATTTCCAGCTTGATAAATCCGGTACACTGAATCCGTAACAACTTCTATTCAAAGAAATATAAGCACAAGTACAAAAAATCCCATAAACCCAATAATTAGACAAATAAACCAAGTAATAAAATAATAAATGCAACATAAACCAAAATTACAAAAAAATAATAATAATAAATAAATTAAATTTTAAAATTAGTGAAATTTAAAAAGGAAAAAAAAAAAACCATATGATTCTGCCTACAGTTGGCATTAAAATACATAAATGGTAACAAAAAATACACAAGTGTTATATAGCTTTAAACATAAGCTTACAGGAAGATTCCTTTTCCAAATAAGCAAAAAATAACAATAAAAATTAAAATAAAATCACTTAATTTGTACACAAACATGGAACTAATTTATCCATACCAATTCAGCAATTTTGAGTTTCGATCGCAATAAAAGCAGTCGCTAACTGTACTTTAAAAATATATATTAAAAAAAAAAAAACAAATAATCCCAAATTATAAAATAATAAAAAATAGAGCCTACCGCAAATTTCAATGAACCCAACATATAACCAGACTTAAACGACATAAGCTCAGCACATAAAACGCAATAGTTGCGTAGATGATGATAAATTTATTACAAAGCTAGAAAACTAAAAATCCACATGCTATAAAAAATGAAGATCATTCCCAGAAAGCAAAAAAAAAAAAAAAAAGACCTTTAAATTTCATCAAAATTTAAAAATTAAAAAAAAAAATGAAAATGAAGCGGGTAAAAAGAAAACGAAAAGATGGTAAAAGTTATTGTACCAGATTTATTTCTTCGTATGAGCCATCAAAAGCTTATGACGTTGAGGCTCTTAATCCTTATCTAGAGAGAGAGAGAAAGAGAGACAGAGATATAGAAGAGAGAGAGGGCTGATGGGATTGTTGTCGTGGATTTGTTACTGAGAGGGAAGAAGAAGAAATGGAAAGTGGCAGTAAAAATAACTTTTTGGTGGTTTATTTAACCATGGTTCGTTTCAGTTTTAACCGCGGTTAAGCCGTGGGGTCAGGCGTTTGGGATTTTGGATTATGCCGCGTGGATTAACTTTTGTGGGAATCGCTTCTGTGTTTCTTGATGTTAGTTTCCTTATTAAACTACCCAATCAGGTTATGCCAATCAATTATATTATTAGGTTGCGTTTGGTTGTGGGATCAAATGTTGGGATTTGATTATTTTTACCAACTTTAATTCAGGTTTAGTGGTCCCTAACCTCAATTGGAATGTCTGTTTGTTTGATATGGATTTTGTGATGATTTTCCTCTATATTGACACAATTATAATGTAGTTCTTTACTCTCAAATATAAGAGTGTCGAATTAATAAAATAATCTGATAAATTCGATATCGATCCATAAGGAACAGATTTAATAAGATAAAAAATAATTCAACTAATATAATAAAAATAATAAAATAAAATACATAAGTTATGTGATACACTCTTGATATTTCAAGTATAAAATAAAGTAAATTTTACTTTTTATAAAATATAAATTATAATTTGTAACATCCCGCCCGAAGCCAGGATGCTACCGGTATGAGACAGGAAAACTCATCTCCATAAGCCTCTATTTGTACTAAAATTTCGGCATGACATTTGCTAAAAAAATCATGAAACCTGGATCCAAGTTCAGCACATCGATGTGTTCTGATATTAAATCCAAAAGCAATCATCTCAACTCATTCAAATAGGTCTCAGGCCCGACAAATCTCAACTCATATGTAAATAGGCCCCCGGCATGACTTAAAACAATTAACTACAAATAACTACGTGCTCAGCACGATTATAATTACACATGTGATACAAATAAACAAAACTAAGGTTGTAGGAGCCCAATTACACATCCCAGAACCATATAACGACTCAAGACCGACTTGACTACATCGGGGTGATCTGCTATCTGCAAGACGTCAAAGGAAATCTTCTAGCTCTTTAAGTCCAAAGTGAACCTGCAAAACTAGCAAACAGTCGGAGTGTGAGCTATAAAGCTCAGTAAGTACTCACGTCTTATGTAAATATATCAAATGACAACAAGAACTTAAATAGAAATCAAACATATGTAAATACACAAACTTATAAATCACATCCTTACCTGATGGTCGTTTACTTATGTTATACCTGGATAATTTACTCATTGAACTGAAAGCAACAATGAAATGAATTTATCTTCTCGATTTCACACTAAACCTCACATCTACGAAGTTCTGACATCTCTCATACACCAATCTAGAATCATTCATCCACGTACATACATACTTTTTTTCCCGCACTGTAGCTATACTTTATATACTAGCAATATCAAATTTTCTTCTAACCGGAACTAACTTATTATCTACCAAACCACCCAAACACGTGGCTAAGGCCAACCCAAACCTGTGGTGGTTTAGTGAGCTTAAACTATGGCTAGTTACTTCATATAGATTACGTAAGCTAAAACATAAGCATTAACTAACTATGAGCTGTAAAAACTTTTACTGAAACAATGAGCTGAAGCCTCAGACCTCCATATAATATAAGATACTAACGCTTGATTCCATCCATTGGAATCCTCACAACTGCATTCTAAGTGTGGTAAACCTCCAACACTCAACCCTTACATTAATATCCCAAATCGACCATGCATTTCAATATAAAATTTATACAAATTACATACTCATAGCATACTACGATACTACTCATCAAATAGAACTGGATATCACTGAACTTCCATATCAAATAAAATATTTTAAGAAAGCCAATCATTCTGAAAATTCTTTTCTTGTCTAAAAACAAATATCTTCATTTGAAACTATTCTGGAAATCCTTTTGTCTGTAAAACTCTGAGATTCTCTTAAAACTATTTCTTTTGAAAATTCGTTTATAAACCATCATTTTCTGTAAATCAGTCTCTGAAAAATCATTTTTGAAAATATGTTTCTGAAAAATCTGTATCTGAAAGATCTGTTCTGAAAACTATCTTTGAAACTGATCTCTGAAAACTGTTTTTGAAAAACTGGTTTATGTCTCTAAAAACCTGACGTATGGGGGCGTTACGTATCGTTGTCCCCCCATACGCCTAACTAGAGCCAGGAATGCAAACTCATGACTTTGAGGCGTTATGTATCGTTGTCCCCCAAAGTATGTCACTCATGTCCCTAAAACTAGTGGTCTTGGGGCGTTACGTATCGTCGTCCCCCAAGCCACTGAACTAGAACTATGGGTGCGGATCTATGCTACACTCCAAGCTCTGAATCTAGGATCTATGGGCATCTGTCATCCCTAGTCCTGAACTAGGATTTGTGAGCGTTATGTATCGTCGTCCCCACAGTCTTCTACATGTGCACGTGACAACCGTCAATTTCATTTTTGTATCAAGTTACATACTGAGGTGGGTTTTTCCCTCATGCCTCGAAAAATCACAAAACTCATGCTTTTTAAATCAAGTCTTTTTTTAAGCATACTTTTTCTTTAAAGCAACTAGAAATAAATCTGTCTAACGTCCTATGTGCAAAAACATAAGTCTTTACATAAAACAATATAAAAGGAAAGAAAAATCAACTAGAAAGAAAATTTCATCTCACTATAACTATGATCCATGGGCGTTACACATCGCCGTCCCCTTAGTCATGGGTCTGTATCTGTCAATGTGCATTGTGTCTCCCTCTTGGTATGTAAAATGCATATGCATCAACATATCAATCATATGATCATGTAAGTCATGCAATGCAATGCAATGACATTATCCATATACACAACAACAAGTTCAACTACACGTCATTACGAGCTGGTGACATCTTACTCATCCAATACATACAAAATGGATCTATACCCCATTTCAACAAACGCATCTATATGAAAAATGCTCTCACGTGTCATTAAACATATTGCAAACATTTCATACATTGGTTCCACACTCAGACCAAACTAAACTGAAGTCTGGAAAACTTCTTTAAAACTCTTTGCAAAACTTTTACATCTCGAGTATGAAAGTGTGCTCTACTTGAAGATATGTTTAACTATGAAAACGTAAAGACAACTTGTACTAAACTTTTCATGCTGATACTAGCTTACTATTTAGAAACCCGAAACTATGCATACTTTTAGACAATCTGTTTTTATATGTGCTCTTTATGAATCTCACTGTATATACCTCTCAAATCTCTCATTTCATGTTTTCGAAAACTACATAAATACTATTACTTATTTTTGGGAGCCTTCAATCTATATACATATCTAAACACATAATCAATCATCGTATCTTGCCTATTACGACGAGTTCATAGTGAGACATTTACCTGGGGTCCATGCTATCCTTTCTATTTCCCCATCTGTAACACAAAATACAGACTGTAAGGGTCGTTAATCATGGAAAACTTACTGATAGCATAAAACTTTCTGGGAAAATCCAAATTAAATTCGTTTTCATTGGTTTTCAGTTTCATTACTCATAATACATCGTTATACATTGTTCTATATCCATCCAGTAGCTCAAATATGTAAAATACGCGTTTCTAGAAAATCCTCCAAAAAGTTTTCGAAAATGCTGCGGAGGATCCTAAGCCCTCCGAACCTCTCAGGAATTACTCAAATACTAGCGTATCATCATTATTAACCTATATCCTTAATTACGTTCATCAAAGCACAAATGCATGTGAAACCCGATTTTATCGAAAACTCATTTTACTTATCGGATCGATCGAATTAGCTCTGATTTCTCTCGGATTCTACCAAATGCACATATTCAATATATTAATGCTCAGACAACTCAATTTATATCATTACATTACTCTATGAAGCTACTGGATACATCCAAACATTTAACTATAAACTTGAAATTTGCGGATTTTTACCGGGAGGTCTTACCGAGATTTCGAGGCCATATACAGACTCCAAACGACCCCACGAACGCGCTGGAATCTACGGAATTCCGATCGGAGTTACGGTTCACTGTGGGTCACTATTCATCCAAATCTTTTACCTCGTTTCACGTGCAACCGAGTACAGATCGGAAAAATCATCAACGTCATCTTGTAGTACTCTCTGAAGCTTCGATTTGGCTGGTGGCTCGGGTCGTGAAACGAAGAGACGGGCCGGGATCGAGAAACCCACTTGCGCTCCTATTCTTCTCTATTTTCTCGTCGCCGGCAGCGATCTGGGGCCGCTGTCGGCCACCATCAGACATGGGGTGACTGGGCGCACCCCCTGGGCCGTCAGCCGGCCGGCCGACGAGCCTCAACAGCAAGGGGGGTCGTTTTGTGGAATGGGGGGTCGTGTGAGAGGTGAAAGAGTATTTTTTATTTTTTGTAATTATGAAAACTTGAGGGTATTTATAGAAAACTTTCTGATATTTACAATCTGCACCCCGAAAATTACAGTCAGACCCATGTCATGAGGCTTTCACGGAAATTTATATTTGTGAAGATCTTTTGCTGTAAATTTCGAAAAGTGTTCAACACAAATGTTGTTCGTCTCGGGAAAACGAGTCTGATGGTAAAGAAATCAGCTCAATCAGAGTTCATTTGCTATCTTTATAGCCGAAACAAGAAACATTTACACGTATAATAATAAAATCAGAAATCGCGTAACCGGTTCTTGAAATCACGCGTTTTCCAACGCGATAAAACTTCACTTAAAAAATATTCCAATCTATTTTCCAACACTTATAGTAGGCAAAGATCTCTCAGTCTACGGTTCCTAAAACATGGCCAATCATGGCTTCTAGTAGTGAGTAGACACCAGAACTTATGACCACGTAGCTGGCAATACTCCAAGAACGATTACGCGCCTTATAAGAAGAGAGTCAAGCCATGCAAAGCTCCAATATAACCCTCCAGAAGCAACTAGAGCAAATCTCCTCAACTTCCCAATAACGTGATACTCCAAACAATCCCAACAATCATACAATCGCATCCAATCTCTTGGGGGCATTCAACGATGTGCCAAATGATGATCCAACCCTAGACGACCACCCCCAGAACGATCCAAGAAATGAACCAATTTCCCCAGTAGACCAAGCGCAACAACTCACTTCCAACATGCGCAAATAAATATTAGAATTCAAAGAAGTAATTTTGTCTAGCCTCCCCGGTGTCAGGCTACCAATAAGGAAACGTCGAGCTGGAATAATTTTTGATACTCCATTTTTGGAGACCATCACTTCCATCGAATTACCAAGGAAGTTCAATCCTCCAGATATGAAGATGTATGATGGATCAACTGACCCAGACGACCATGTTGTCCATTACAAATACAAGATGATGTCAACGGGTCTGGCCTCTCACCAATGGGATGCTGGAATGTGCAGAGGATTTGGAGAAACATTGGCTGGTCCTGCCCTCATCTGGTTCATCAATCTCCCATTCAGATTCATCGATTCTTACCAACAGCTAGCAGATAAATTTGTGGAGCATTTTTCAAGTTCTTGCAAGCTTGAGAAGACCACCAATGACCTCAATGCCATCCAACAACGGAGAGGGGAGTCCTTGTGAAACTATGTGGCTCGCTTCAATAAAGAGAAGATAACAATCTCAGATCTCCATCAGCCTACTACAGTGGAAGCATTCAGAAATGGATTACTTTCAGAAAGTGGACTCTACAAAAACTCACTAAATTTCGATGTTACACAATGGATCAAGCCATGACTCAGGCCCACATTGAGATCAGGTGGGATGAGGATAAGAGGAACACTAAGAGAGGAAGCTCCAACAACCATCACAATGAAAGAACCTTGAATCCTCTCAAGCGACCTAGTAAATGATGTGCTAACAATATATCTCAATAAGGTGTCACTAGATGCAATTAGACCACAAAAAAAGAGCCATGGGCCACCCATTGTCACCTTGGGGACATCATAGCTTCCCAAATAAGTATTCATTTGTTACTTTTAAAAAAAAAATATTCTTCACAAAATTTCAACTTATGGAGAAACTCATTTGCTCCAATCAACAACATAAACCATCATCAGACTCAATCGACATACTTCTCCCAATCGATATGAGAATACCCTCATAATCCTCCAACATACCCAATCTACTAAGAAGTATACTCTATGAATATCATATGCTCCAGACTACATGGAAATATTGTCATATTCTCCATGCGAAAAATGTGGATGGCCACCTGGATACATAGAAGAATTGTTATCCTTTCCATACGACATGGAAGGACTATCACCTCTTTCAGATGACTGAAATGATTTTCATCTCCTCCATATGACCTGTATGGATTTCCTTCAACTCCAGACTAGGTGGAAGGATTGTTATCTCCTTCATACGACATGAATGAATTGTATTCTTCTCCAGACGACATAAAGAATTTTCATATCTCCCAGATGATGAAGGATTGTCATCTCCTCAATACGACATGGAAGAATTATCATCTCCTATGTAACATCCCCAATCCGGAAAATATTATCGGCAGGGGATAGGCCATATTATCCCCCTAAGCCTCAAATTATCTAACTGTTCAATACTGTCAAACTCATCCTAAACATAAGTTCATGCATAGGGTCCAATGCCCAACACAATACTCATAGAAATGCATCTCAAGTTTCCATACAATGAACTTAAATGTACTTTTCATTACAAATCTGATGTTTGACACACTTAAAGACTGAAACTATGCAATGTATATCATACAACATTTACTTGACATTGACTATGCTGACTTCTGGACTCAACCTGGTCGACTCAACACCCAAGTGACTACCAACAATATCCGTCCTCTCGAGCTTATCCTATGGGAGATCATGCAAAACAAAAACACTGGGAGTGGGGGTTGGGTCGTTTAAACGACCTAGTGAGTGGACAGTTCAAAATGAAACTGAAATATTTTATAAAAATCGATGGTTCTAAAACCAAAATCATTTCAAGAAATTGTCTCTCCTGCTCTGAAATATTTTATGGGATTTCTCTAAATCGTGATTTCTCTTGAGAACTCATTTAATAAATAATTATCTTTAAAGAATCATGTCTCAAAAGTCTGTCTCTGAATCCATAAGATATAAGTCAGGATTTTCTTTTCAAAACCTTTGTGAAAATCATTCACAAAACATATGTAAAATCATCTGTAAGAATATCATCGGCCATCATGTACAATAATCACGTGGTCTTGGGGCGTACGCACAGTCCCTCAAGCCACTAAACCAGTAAACAATGGTGTTATCAATGCCACCAACCTATCCCTGAAATCCGAGTCCATGGGCATTGTACTCACAATCCCCCTAGCCCAATACCCAGGATCTATAGGCATCTGTCATCTCTAGTTCTGTATCCCGTGTGCACACGTCTATATCCGGATTGGTTATCGATATCCGTCAATTCCATATTCGTCAATTTCATATCTGTATCAAGTTACATCTGAGGTGGATTTTTCCCCCATGCCTCCAGAATCATAAAATCATACATTTGAAAATCA
This sequence comes from Zanthoxylum bungeanum, assembly GCA_019454045.1. Taxonomy (NCBI): domain Eukaryota; kingdom Viridiplantae; phylum Streptophyta; class Magnoliopsida; order Sapindales; family Rutaceae; genus Zanthoxylum; species Zanthoxylum bungeanum. The sequence continues at coordinate 49,002 of SKCR01042468.1, forward strand.
TTTTCATAATCAAATCAATTAATCTGAAACCAAGCTCAAATCATAATTTTCAGCTCGCTTGAAATTAATAATTTCACGTATAAATCCATCAAATCAAGATTTAAAAAAATGTAATCTGAAAACATAATTAAATTTCTGAAATAAATACTCCCAAATAAAAGAAAAATATCCACTCACAGTGATATGACAATTCAGATGCGATATGCGATGTAGGTGACTTTCGAGTGTTATGACGTCGATCTTAAATTTATTTCTTTCTTCACTAGCATAATCCTCTAAGCTTCCTCTTCTTTCTTCCAAGCTTGCATGTGAAGATTGAAGCTTGAATCAATTAGTTTTGGTTGATGAATTGAAAGGAAAATCTTACACTTCTCCCCCTCTCTCACGTCTTTTCTTCTCAACCAGTGTGAAGGGTGAAAGAGTAATGTCCCCTTTATATACTAGGGGCAGATGATAAAATAAATAAATGGTGAAAATGTTGAAAACTTTAAGAATTTCCCAAATCAGTCCTTAGACATAGTTCATCCGAAACTGATTTGTATTTTCGTTCTGTTTCGGCTTCGAATTTGAAGAAATATCCAACGTGATAGTTGTAGATCTCGGTCTTAGCTTTCCAACGATATAAAATTCATAAAACTCAGATATCATATGAGAAATTTATAGTCCGAATACTAAAGGTTATCCGTGTTGAACCTTAAAATAAATTTCTTAACGGTACTACAAGGAATTTATCGAATAAGCTTAAAGTAATTTCATGAGCCTAACACACACTTTCATATGATCAAGTAATAGGTATTATTCCATTCCTAACTTAGTATTCATCGGGTTACCGGGGTGTTACATCCTCCATATTACATTGAAGGATTGTCATCTTCTACATTCGACTAAGAAATGAATGAGACGCTTCCCTCCAGTAGAACCACTTTTTCTACCACTCATCCCATACGATGAAGCAATGTATTTGGCATGGTCGCCCCAATAGACACTACATGTATGGAGACTTGGCATGAGGAGGATGTCTCAGTCGACACTACGTGTATGAAAACTCAGCATGAAGCAAACGTCCTAGTCGACACTACGTGTATGAAGAGTTGGCATGGGGAGGATGTACCGATGGACAATACTCTAATGAAGACTTGCAGTGATGATATTTCAGTCGACATGCTTGTATGAAGACTTTGCAGGGACATTCCAGTCGACATTACATGTATTAGGACTTGGAGTGATAATATTCCGGTTGACATGCATGTATGAAGACTTTGCAGGGACATTCCAGTCAACACTACATGTATTATGACTTGAAGTGATGATATTCCAGTCGATATGCATGTATGAAGACTTTGCATGGACATTCCAGTTGACACTACCTTAATGGGGACTTGGTGTGAAGACATTCCACTCGACACTATATGGAGACTTGGTGTGAAGATATTCCAGTCGACATGCATATATAGAGATTTGGTGTTAGGACATCCCCGTCGACATACACAAATGAAAACTCATAATGAAGCTTATGCCTCATTTGATATCTACATGTGTGTAGCTTGGGACTTGTTGTGGATCCTAGACGTGTGTATGGATTAAGGCTTGATGTGTCTCTCATTCAACATCTACGTGTGTGTAGCTTGGGACTTGTTGTGGATCCCAGGCGTGTATGGCTTGAGGCTTTATGTGCATCACATTCGACATCTACATGTGTGTAGTTTGGGACTTGTTGTGGATCATAGACTCGTGTATAGCTTGAGGTTTGATGTGCCTCACATTCAACATCTACATGTGTGTAGCTTGGGACTTGTTGTGGATCCCAGACGTGTATGGCTTGGGGCTTGATGTGTGTCTCATTCGACATCTACATGTGTATAGCTTGGGACTTTTTGTGGATCCCAGATGCGTGTATAACTTGCGGTTTGATGTGCATCCCATTCGACATCTACATGTGTGTAGCTTGTGACTTGTTATGGATCCCAGACCCGTGTATAGCTTGAGGTTTGATTTGCATCCCATTCGACATCTACATATGTGTAGCTTGACAATTGTTATGGATCCTAGACGCGTGTATGGCTTAGGGTTTGATGTGCATCCCATTCGACATCTACATGTGTGTAGCTTAGGGATTAAAGAAAAACGCAGTTGACACAATGCGTCATTGACTTGGGACTAATTAAGAATGACATAGTTAACATCTCAACTTGTAGCTTGGGGCGTAACATGGATCCCAGTCGACACTACACGCATGTAGCTTGGGATTTGTTGATGATCTCAGTCGACAATACACTCATGTATCCTGACCTTCATCTAGTTCAGTCGAATGGGAACGTTCCCCATGGCACATGTAGAGTCGAGTTGAAGACCTGGCCTTCATCTGGTCCAGACGATATTGAAGACTCCTCTGGTCATTTGACCCGTAGTATTGGGATTATCCTGACCTTCAACTGGTTCAATCGATTATGAACATTCCTAATAGCTGATGTAGAGTCAAGTTGAAGACTTGGCCTTCATCTCGTCCAAACGAAATTTAAGACTCCATTGGTCATTTGACTTATAGTATATGGATTATCCTGACCTTCAACTGGTTTAGTCAATTGGGAACATTCACCATGGCTCATGTAGAGTCAAGTTGAAGACATGGCCTTCATCTGGTCCAGACGACATTGAAGACTCTTATGGTCCTTTGACCCGTAGTATGGGGATTATCCTGATATTCATCTGGTTCAGTCGACTAGGAACATTCCCCAAGGCTCATGTAAAGCCAAGTTGAAAACATGGCCTTCATCTGGTCCAAACGACATTGAAGACTCATCTGGTCATTTGACCCATAGTATGGGATTATCATGACCTTCATCTGGTTCAGTCGACTGGGAATATTCCCCATGGCTCTTGTAGAGCCAAGTTGAAGACCTGGCCATCATCTGGTCCAGACGACATTGAAGACTCTTATGGTCCTTTGACCCGTAGTATGGGGATTATCTTGACCTTCAACTGTTTCAGTCTACTGGGAACATTCCCAATGGATTTTGTAGAGCCAAGTTGAAGACCTGGCCTTCATCTGGTCCAGACGACATTGAAGGCTCTCATGGGCCTTTAACCCCTAGTATTGGGATTACTCTGGCCTTCATCTAGTCCAGACGATATTGAAGACTCTCATGGTTCTTTGACCCGTAGTATGGGATTATCCTGATCTTCATCTGGTTCAGTCAACTGGGAACACTTCTCATAGCTCATGTAGAGTCAAGTTGAAGATCATGCCTTCATCTAGTCCAGAAAACATTGAAGAAACCAGATCAGATTCTAGACGATGCACTCGACAAAGTACTATCTAAGCCAAAGATTCTTCGACTTAGATAGTAGGGAACAAACAGTATGGGCCAAATTTGGGCCCAAGGGTAAAATCGTCATTTCACTTCCGGACCAACCACGAGGCCATACACCAATTACTAAAAACCCAAAACCCTCTAAGAAGCCCAATTTGTAAAATGATATTGGACCAAGAGATCTCACGAGCCCATACTCAATGAAAGACTTGACCAAAATGGCCTATAGACTCATCAATTACCAAACCAGAAAACGCCTGAACTCATAACTCCCCCTCATTAAATTGGCCATTTTTGGGCATCTAACAGACAAAAGAATGAATGAGCACACCTCCCAAATGACTTATAAAAGGGAAATGTAATCCACAGTAGAGGGATGAGTTTTTCTTCTGGAGCTTGAGCATTCTCGTCTGAGCCTTCAAAGCATTCCGCCCTTGAAACACAAACTCACTGCTCTCACAACAATCAAACGGAGATTAAGGTAACATCAAGCCTTGATCTTTCTTATTTTCTGCTCATCATCATCACTGACTAGAGCGTCGGAGTGCCTATAGCACCCACCACACCGGTGGGCAGTAACCTTCTCGCTTATTTTACCTTTGTTTGCAGGATCACTAGTGCCCCATACTACAAATTCTTGATTGTGGACCTCGGACGAAAATGAGCATCCACAATAATAATAATAATAATAATAATAATAATAATAATAATAATAATAATAATAATAATAATAATAAATAGTGTATATATATAAGGTAAATAATATTGTATATATATATATTTTTTTTTTTTTTTTTATCGACCGACCGTTATTCTATTAGTAAAATGACTAATTTTTTTATTTTTTAATAATTAATATTTTTTTAACGACCGAATGAATATTCGGTCGTTATTAATTATCAATTACCGACCGAAATTTCTATCGGTAATTGTTGGCGACATAAACTAGCGCCAAATTAATATTTCACGTTGTATTACCAACCGACTATCGATTGAATATTCAGTCAGTAATATTTCGGTCGGTAATTGGTCAGAAATTATTTTTATTCTTTTCGACCGGTAAATACTAAAAAATTACCGACCGAAATAGTCGGTCGATAATTTCTGTTGGTAATTCCATATTTTCTTACAGTGCATACTCTTATGGACTATAGTCTCATTTGACCTATCTAAAAATATATTTGGACTTGTTCAACCATTACATTAAAAAAATACATTATTCATTAAGAGTGGCAATGGGTCGGGCCGGGCCCGGGCTTTGATAAGCCCGGCCCGAGTCAGGCAAGGAAAATATTAGCTCGGGCCCGAGAAAAGCTCGACCCGAGCGTCTGCCGAGCCGGCCTGGCTCGACTCGGCTCGGGCTCGGGCCCGGGCTTTATCTGGCCCATTTAAAGAAAAAAATGAAAAAAAGTTAAAAATATACAGATACATAATACATTCACATTATATGCAAAGACAATTCACAAGTACATCAAAAGTTTTATCGATAAACTAACAATCCAAATACTACAAACAAATGCAAATGTTACAAATATATTAAAGTATATATATGATTTTTTTTTGTTTAAGCCCGGGTCGGGCCGGACTCGGGCTTAGTATATTCAGCCAGGCTCGAGCCCGAACCCGAACCGAACTTCTAAATGTAGGATCCAACCCGAGATTTTTTTATCTCAGATCGGGCCAAAGCCCGAACGGACCGCTCCGGTCCGGACCGGACCCAAATTTCTCTGCCATCTCTATTGTTCATGTGACAATTCATGCGAACAGTGATCTATATTTTATAATAAAAAAATCTGTAATGATGTTTCCTTTCACACTCTTTAAGGAGTGCGCACACTCTTTTTAAAAATATAGATTAAATGATAATCAAAATCAAAATTTTAGGACTTATTAGGAAAAAAAATTATGGAACCTGTCATTTTTTTAGAATTAATGTTCACGAAATGAACTTTTTAATTAGTCTCTATTATTTTTATAATAATTTATATATTTTTATTTTACTTCAATTTAAGAATGATTAATTAAGAAAATTTCAAGTTATATACAACTACATCCACTTTTATACAAAGTTATAAATACAATGATATCTACATGAGAAATTCAATGTCAAACTTGAAACTCTAACTCAATACCTATTGGGATGTGTCTCAAATCTTGATATAGCATAATCGAAGTCGGTTGGAAAACATGCTCTCCAAAAAAAGAGAAAAATTACTCCCGGGATGAAAAATATTGACCTAACTTAGAAAAATTAGAACCATACCGAGCTTGATAGAAAAACCCAAACATGATTGTGTGTATGTTTCTCTCTATATATATATAATAATAATAATAATTAAAATTTAATATTCTTAATATATATATATATATATTATATATATATATATATTTATAATTAAATTTGTAGGACTCAATTCAAAATAACATTAAAAATATTTAAATTAAATTGAAAATTATATATATATTTTAATATTAAAATAATTTTAAAAACAATTTTTTTTAAAAAAATACATTTTCTCGTGGTATGAGTCGACTAGGGGTGATCACGGTTTCGGGTCAAACCGCAACCCGACCCGAACCGCACTAACCCGAATCGCACCGCGCGGTTTGAAAAAAAATTAAAAATTATTTCGGCTCAATCGGAACCGAACCGTAAATTTCGGGTCCGTGTGCGGTTTTGAGCCAACCACGACCCGAATCGCCCAAAATCGCAAATTTTGACTCAAATCGTGACCCGAACCGCCTAAACCGCCGACCCGCGTTCAAATTAGATATTATTTTATATTTCTTCTTTTTTAACCATGAAATTTAAGATATTTAATGATCATATGATAATATGCAATGTATAAATGAAAATTATATATTTTTTCTCTTCAATTATTATGTGAAAACATACAAAATTTCCTTAAAAAAATTTATAATCCAAACCGCCGACCCGAACCTCCCAAACCGCTAAACCGTCGACCCGAACCGCCGCGGTTTTCCTTATCAAATTTGCGGCTTCGGTTTCTAATTTCCCAAACCGCCAACCCAAGCGGTTTGAAGTGAAAACGAAAAAACCGACCCGAACCGCACCGCGAACACCCCTAGAGTGGATGAGGATGGTAAAATTCAGTGGGGTCTAAGAAGGTAAGAATTTGCCACCCCTATCACAACTCGAGTCCAAATCTTCTGTCTCATTAATTGTGCTTCACTTCGTGCTCCACCAATCAAATTTGGATAACTAATATCTCTCAATTTGATTGGTGGAGTGTTAAAGTCAGAGTTCTCTCATTTAATGAGAGATATTAGTTGTCTAAATTTGATTGGTGGAGCACGAAATGTAGCACAATTAATGAGACATAAGATTTGGACTCATCAGAACTCACATGATAACTTGAACCCCTGACATTTAAGCATGTGGTGAGGTGTCAACCTCAGAGATAGTGGTTTGCACAAGAAACATAATTAAAATAATAATAAAATAAAATAAATAAATAAAAAAACCTTAAATATAGGAGGAGCAGTTACGTAAATTATGGAGAAGTAAAATGTAAATTTGTTGAACATAGCAATTGTCGGTCCGAACTCCGAAAAAACATTAAAAATAATAATCTCAAAAGTCAGCCGCCGCGCACTTAATCCTCCCATCCCATGTGATTTGTCGTCAATTAGCCAATCAGCAATGGACGCGTGTTCTATAGATGGCCCTCATGCTGAGTAATTCTTTGGTGCAACGGAGGTATGAATGATGTGGTATCACCAACAAATTAGTAACTGACATGTAAGATTTAAAATCCATTATTTTAGTTGTTTTTTAATATTTTAGCACGCGTGGCAATTATTGATTGGATTGTTGTACGGATGACGTGGTACCTCCGTTGTATTGTAGATTTTCTCCTCATGTTGTCCTATATTTTTATATCGAAAAATATTATACTCATAGATAAATGATATAAATCCAACCACAAATATTTATGTGGCTGGATTCATTGAGAGATGAGGAAATAGTCAAATTCAATAATATAAATCTAATCATATAAACATCTGTGATTGGATTTGTATCATATATTTATATTTTTTTCATTGTTCTTTTATATCCACTAATGTCCAGTTTGCTAGAGGAAAATAATGGATATAAAATAGATTCATTTCATTTTTCCTCTTTTTTTAAATTTTTTTTGCCTTCTTGGAGAATAAGACATATATTTGATAAGTTTAAATATATTTTAAATATCTACTCTAAGATATTGTATTTTAAGTGACAATCGATTGTTTGTTAAATATTATATATATATATATATATATATATATTATATATATATATATATTCATAATTTTTGGACGCAGCGGCATCTCTCTCGTAAATTAGAGAGTAGATTTACATAAATTTTATCCTTTTGTTTTCACCACCTTTTCTCATAAATGAATTACATAAAATTTTGAATTAATTATTTTAGACACTAAAAAAAAAAAAAAAAAATTATGTGCATAGAGCAGTGGGATAACTATAATATTACTTTATTAGAGATAAAATTTAATCCAATTTAGGCAAAATTTAATTTGCATAAAAATAGTATATTCTCTCATTTTAAAATAGTTAAATTTTAAACTATTTTGAATTAATTATTTTAGAAAAAAAATTATATGCTCAAGCAATGGTGTAGCAAGAACATTGATTTACTAGGGGCAAAATGTAAAATTTGATATTAAAATAATCACATTAATAAATTATATTTTTCATTAATTTATAAGATATTTTTATAAATTTTAAAAATTTTGAGCAAGATAATTGTCCCGCTCGCCCCTCAATGACCTCGCCACTATGCTTAGAAAGTGTATATAATGTCCTTGTTTTTAGAGTAACATTTGTTATTATAGCACATGGTTCATAATTTTCTCATTTTTTTCGTTATTATCATTGTAATTTTTTTTGTTAATTATGCTTCAAAGATAGCATCCACCTTTAGAAGCATTTATTATTATTTTTTTAAATTAAAATACTAAAACAGCAATTTACCTTGTGCTTGTCGAAAAGTAAAAGTCTTCTTAAGGAGATTCAAGAGACGGTCGGTTGGGTCCCGAAAATTTACACCAAATCAAAATTTTCTTAATATATAATATAATTATTATATATTTTTTTTTTTGTGAACCACATCTTTAATTTTTTTAAATGTCGCAATGGCAAAAAAATAGCTTTCCGAAATACCTTACCAAAAAACAAATAATACATTGATTTAATTTCAGATGCTCAAAATCAATCATTATTTAAACAATAATATCAAACTTGCCACATATAGTTGAAAAATAAATTATTTCAGTATCTAAACTCTGATTCTGTAAGCTTATATATATACAGAAAGTAAAAGTGTAGAAAGTTCCCAGGAAAAATTACTCCAAGCTTCTTAATCTTAAGCTCATTAATTAAAATGAATGACTTGAGGAGTAAAAAATCATGATCAAATTTCCAAGCTAAGGATACAAAATGGTAAACAAAAATATTATTTTACTTCAATCTATTCACCATATATAAAGAACAACAAAATGAATAAGAATCCAGGCCAAAGAAAGAAAAAAG